>JADDOH010005898.1:0-113133 GCA_016648135.1 Agrypnia vestita
TTTTGATTCACCTTTGTCTCTCGGTGTCCTTCCAGATGTCACTTCACCATAAAAAACTGTTTCAATCTGTTTATCCGTTATCCGGCGTTGACGAGACGCAAAATATGTTTACTGGATGCACAATTATACACAAGACGACAATTGAAAAGGGCAGGAGGCGAGAAAGTTTGTCCTGCTGCGAGAGAATGACGAAAGTTACGAGACTGGTCGAAACGAAAAGGTGCACTGGTATTTGGGAGGGTAGAATTAATTCTCGATAGAGACCAATCAGTGTTGCAACAAAGAAAAAGAAACAATATTCTGTGGAATCGAATTCTGTGCCAAAGTGACGTCACGAATATCCAACACAAATGTAATAATTTACAAGAATCTAAGATGTCAAAAACGAGTGTTTCAGTTTTAAATATGTGAAAACATTTTAGTGGTTTGAAACAACAGAAGGGCTGAAAAGACGTGAAATCATTCAAAATGGCGCACGACCCCTCGCATCCGGCCATTAGGCTATCCAGAAGCACACAATAAGAAATATTCCTGGCTATTTGCGTCGGAGGCATTATTATTATTGAGCCCGAAGGCTGTGCGAGGCGCGGCCCATGTGTGCCGGGAAACAATTGCTCGATAAAATTAACCCTGCCGATTAAACTGGCAACAAATGCGCGCAGTATTTTAAGTACCCGAGCCCTTTCGGAGATAAATTGGACCGAAACCGCATTGGATTCCACGTCAATTAGTGGAGTAAGCTCAGACCAGATATTTGAACAAGAAAATTGGCTCGCCCGAGAGAATGGGGTAGTTTTGTACGGTGTAAGCATTCTTCAATACGATGATGTATAATATATACCAAATATATTCAATATAATAGGTCTTTTTTTCGGCTTGTTGAGAATAGATTATTAATGCCTTTTTTTACGCTTCAACAGGCCTGGAGGCTCAATTACAGAAGCGAAATACACTACAAAACACCCTGGCTTGAGAAAATCACATAGATAAAATTGTGACCTTACCGGGAATCGAACCCGGAACCCTCGGTTTGGGAAGCCAGTGTCATACCCACAGCACTACGAGGGCCGCCTTCTCATTCTCACCTCGCCATATAGATATATATATATGTATATATAAGTAAAAATAGAAAACCAACAACAGACATACAAGTAGAATAAGAAATAAAAATATGTCGAAATTAAAAATAGAAAGTAGAAAATAGTAATAAAAATAGATAAATACATAAAAAATAACGGAGAACAGTCACTGTAGCATAATTAGTGTCCATCTTTTATGCATTGGGGAGTCAAGCCACATAGCAGCTGCTTGAATAATGGAGTTGCTAGACCCCCACATCCTCTTTCTTGCGCCAGCTATCTTCAGTCGTTGGAGAGCAGCAAAGCCATAGACCCTGTGTTCTGCGAACATATGAGATGCACTGCAACGCCAGGGTAGACCGAGCATTATACTAAAGGCATTATTATATTGCACTCTCATAGAGTTATAGGACAGCAGAGTGTATCTGCATCGCAGCTCACTTGTGTATAGATTCGTGCAATAAGGGACCAAAAGGTATCTTTTCACTTCGTTACTGCATCTAGAAAACTTCCTGGCTAGCATATTGGACCTTACACTAATAGCTCTTCTCTGTCTTTCGATATCCTTAATGTCACGCAAGTTGTCGCATATAATGTGACCAAGATATTTAATGTTGCTACTGGGCTCTAGAATTTGGCCCGCCAGAGACACGGGGAGGACGTTGTCAGGAGGCGAGCCACTTCGAAAATATTTGGTATATTCGTTATATTATGACAAACAGACAGAAGAGTATATAATTGATATTATTTATCATTGAATATAACTATTAGTTAGACTTCTTCACTGGGGCACAGTCAGGCTCGGATGACGGACACTCGCTGGATGATTGTACTATCAGACCATCAACCCGCCCTTGAATTACTGGACTGTCAAAATTGTCAAATTCTGCGAAAATGCGTAGGAGTGAAGACACTTAGGAAGGCCTTCATCCAACAGTGGATAGAAAACGGCCGATAATGATGGTAATTTCTTTGCAGTACTCTTATTGGGTGCAATAAATTGGTACCCCAATAATTTATTATTGAGTTGATTGTTGATAATACTACATTGTAGAATATTATTGGATGCAATGCATAGTTATATTGTAACGCATCACTGGTTGTAATATATTGTAATATAATATATAATTATATTATAATATAACAGAATGTATTTTGAACGTATTAGAAAAAATAATAAAACTATTTTATATCACTCAATCTTTGGAGAAACAAATAGGTACATACATATATGACGTGGGCATTAACCCCGAAACATGTTGATATCAATAAATAGTGTTTTATACAAAGTTTTTCGTGCAAACATCATTAATGTATAAAATAATCTCGGAGATTCGAAAAAACAACGTGTTTCATATAAAAAGTCGGAGCCAGTGCCCCGGCGGATCATGTTTATTTTAACTTTTACCGGCGTGACATTAATCAGCGATAACCGTTAGCGAAAACGGTGTTACCAACGCGTGCGTGATACCAGCGACAACGGATTAATTGAAGTCACAGTCATCGGGAGAGGCATTTACGTGGAGAATTAAACAGAATATTCTAACAATCGAAAATAAAGTGATTCACAGATAAGTGATTAATTTCAAAATAGTGTGAATTAAATAATAGTTATTAAATTTAATTAATGTCCAGTGACATTATGAATTTATTAAAATAATTAATTAATCAATAATTAATTTCCCGTGTTTTCATTTACCTCCCACAACCACGTCCCGTGACAATATTTAAGTTGTTTAGACTATTTTGAATGTTTATAGAACTAATGATTATTCTTATATATACCAGAGAATCTCTACCGCGTAGGTCTAATTTGAAACATTTGGAATCCTTTCAAGTCAAGTAATGCACTTTCTATCAAAAAACACTGCCTTTGTGATAGGTACTTAGTTATATTAGATCTGATTTCAAGACCATCACTATGAAACACCTTAAGATCCAAAAATAGTTAAAGTAAAATGATTCCTATTTGTCATTATATGAATGCGTTTTTTCTAGTCTAGGTCTGAGAACCTGTTTTGCTACAAAAATATTTCAAGTGTATCAGTTCAGGTTTCCGCCATGCAAAAATACAAAGGCATTACTTTGATAAAAGAATTTTGAAACATTACACTGTAATTCCGTCGCGGGTGTCATTTTTTCTTCAGAAATTAATATTGTTTTGGGTATATAAGACGCTATATCCAAACCGACATCAGCACACTTCTTTGGGAACCGTCTTGAATCGAATCGTTTGGAATCTACATCCTTGTACCCGTATTCAACATTGTCACGTCACAAGTTTTACCATGACTCAATCATCAACGACGATAGACAGAATGTCAACCAGCATAACGTCTGGCTTCACTGGCGTCAGTGGACTGGGTGGTATTACCAGCAATCTAAACGCCAGTAACGTGACCTCTAACTGCATCCCGGGAATTTCGGGGTCCTGCAATGTCTCCAGCTGCCAGCAGCATCCAGGATACAGCAGTAGGCTCGCCAGCCAACGGCCCGGCCCCACGGCTCAGCCACGCCTGGGACGCTCCCAGTCTGCCAGAGCAAATCGTCGTCTCAATTTCTCCACTCGAAACAGCCCCCATATACAGTACGCCCACAACATGATCTCTAGAATGGCAGACCAGAACGAGCGTCGCCGTCGCCAGGAGATTTTCGAAAGCCACCCCCAGAATTATTACCCACAGCAGCCACTGAAAGTGGAACTAACTAACTTCCATGCGATAGATAATTCCAAGGAGCATCATACTGATCAGTTTGATCTCGTGAATGACACTACTGTGCAGACTGCTATATTGCGCAGGGGACAGAAATTCTCCTTCGATGTTCGCTTCGACCGCTCATGGGACAAACAGCAAGACGTCATCAAAATAGTATTCAGTTTCGGACCCAAACCATCCGTTACTAAGGGAACTCGCGTTGTTTTGCCATTGAACTGGTCGGGTCAATCCAGAATTGTACAACAAAGCCGCGACACACCTGATATGCAAGGAATTTCTGGTATTCAAAGTAACGCTTTTCCTGGATATGGAATCCGTCGTCAAGGATCCTTTTCAAAAGAACCAATCTCGCAACATAATCCATTCGGTAATAACATCCTTACTGACTGCATGGAGAAGATGAGTAGTGTCCAGCACACCGAACCTTATGGATCTCATTCAGGTTCCCTGCAAAGCCTTTCAGCCCTGGCTCGCGAAATGGATCGCTGGGAGATCAGTATCCAACGCCAAGATACCAACACCATTACATTTGAAGTATATATCCCGACATCTGTTCCGGTTGGCTTATGGCAATGCTGGGTTCAAACTCAAAGGCAAGAGCAAAGCGACAATCGTCACGATTACAAATGTTTAGAGAATATATTTATTCTATTCAACCCTTGGTGCCCTGAAGATCCCGTCTACATGGACAATGAGGCGTTGCGTAAAGAATATATCATGAACGATGCAGGCAAGGTTTGGTGTGGATCCTTCAGGCAGCCGAAGGGTCGTCACTGGATTTACGGTCAGTACGATGATGTCGTACTGCCTACTTGCATGTACTTACTCGAACGCGGTGGATTATCACATTCCGAAAGAGGTAACCCAGTCCAAGTAGTTCGGGCGATTTCGGCTGTAGTGAACGGAAATGGCGATGAGGGTCTCATGATCGGCCGCTGGGATAACGAGTACAGGGAGGGTTTGACTCCACACTCGTGGACCGGAAGTGTGGCCATCATGGAACGCTACCTGAGTAATGGCGGTCGACCGGCAGAATACGGACAGTGTTGGATATTTTCCGCAGTTGTCGTCACCATTTGCAGAGCTTTGGGTATTCCTTGCCGATCAGTGACCAATTACGTGTCCGCGCACGATACCAACCGAACATTGACGGTTGACAAATACTTCGACAGAGAGGGAAATGAAATCCCGAATGGCCCTGATGATGATTGTTTCGATTCCTGTTGGAACTTCCACGCGTGGAACGATGTCTGGATGAACCGCTTTGATCTTCCTCAAGGATACGGAGGCTGGCAGATTATCGATGCTACGCCACAAAAGGAAAGTGACAGTGTATATCGCTGCGGTCCGGCTAGCTTAGAGGCCGTTCGTCGCGGCGAAGTGGGCTTCCAGTTCGATACACCCTTCGTGTATTCTGAAGTAAATGCTGATATGTGTCACTTCCAAGAGGATGAGAATTCCGAGTGGGGCTTCTCGAGGACAGGCGGCAAGCAATACTCTGTTGGTCGCAAACTTTTGACCAAAAATCCAAACAGAGAAGACGACGAGGGCGACAGTGACATGTTGGATGTGACACAAGAATACAAGTTGCCAGGCATCTCATCATTGGAGAAACTCTCTATTTTCAATGCCTGCCGTGGACAGATTCGCGCCCAACAGTACTACAAGTTACCTAACAAGCAACTAGAAGACGTGTTATTCGAACTGGTCAGCGTCGACAATGTACCGCTCGGTCAAGCATTTGACGCTATCGTCAGTATCGATAACAAATCCCACGAAGAGCGCTCTATTACTATCGTGCTGACAGCTAACGCCAGCTTCTATACTGGTGCTATTGCTTCTTGTCTGAACCGATTCCAGAGAGAGTTCGCTGTCAGAGCTGGTCAACGTAAAATCTTGAAAATGCACGTGACTTCCCTAGACTACCTGGATAAATTGGTGGACCATGCCCATATTAAGATATTTGCCATGGCATTTGTGAAGCAAACACGCCAGACCTGGTCCGAAGAAGATGACTTCCCTCTACAAAAGCCTAATATACAAGTTCAAGTACGTGGCCAACCAAGTGTGAACCAAGAATGCCAAGTGACCTTCAGCTTCCAGAATCCATTGACCACAGATCTTACTGACTGCTTCTTCTCCTTTGAAGGGCCTGGTTTGCAGCGTCCAAAACAGATATTCATTAAAGAAGTTAAACCAAATGAATTTGTCACTTGCAGTGACAAATTCCTGCCAATGCGCGAGGGGGAACGAAAGATAGTTGCATAATTTTCTTCCCGCCAGTTGAATGATGTTATTGGATCTACCACCGTGAACGTCCATGGCTAAGAAGAGTATTTCCAACAACGATTATCACTGATAAATACAAAACTAACTGTTCTATATAAGTCTTCTCTGATCTCAGAAAATTTCTAAATTATTGGTCAATTACTCAGCTCAATTATATTATAAACATTAGCACAATATTATTGTTCGTAATCAATATACAAACCGTAATATGCCTTATCAACACCTTTCTATACTCTGTGGCGACTCAACTATGTACCAATAAATACCAAAGAATTGCTTTGTTTGCTTTGAAGAATTTGCGTTTGAATTGCTTGAGTTGAGTTTGAATTGCTTTGAAGAAGCTTTGTTTTTTGTTGATATTTAATATTCATTAATTGTCATTTAACAACGTTTTCAAAATATCTGCTATTTCCCGTGAGGACTCGGTTATATTTAAAGGCCTAATTATAAATGTTTTGATATTTGTTAATATATAATTTCTATTCTAAACCAATAAAAAATACCACAAATAATTTTTTCTATGCTAACTCTTAAAAAATATCTCAATCTGTTCATATGTTTTTGACTGGCTTGTTGGTCTTGTGGTTGGGACCCTCGTGATCCAAAGGTCGCGGGTTCGAACCTCACTCTAGACCAGCAAGAGCTCTATTTTCATAGCACAAGCTTTTAGCTTAGTTTTAAAATAGTAAGAATATTGATGTGACACGTATTCCGTGTTCGCATCACTATTTTTATTAAAAAAATAAAAAATAAAAAAATATTAATATTAGATCATTACCTAATGATTGATAGAACAGAAAGCAATGAAATGTATACATTTTTGATGCTTTACTTATAAAAAACGCTTTACTATACACTTTTTTTTATCAGTAGTGTATGCTAAAGATGTTTTAAAATAATACCCTCTTCGCAGCCACGACTCCTATTTATTAGATTAAAATTATTTTTAAAAAATTCGAAACGATAAATATTTGTGCGCATGTCATTAAAGAATATTTTAAAATATTACCTTATTTTCTGTCTCGATTCTTGTAAAGTTTATTGCAATTAAAAGAATGTTCATAAATATTACCTTTTTCTCAAACACGATTCCGATGGATTTAAAGTGAATATTTGTGTCACTAAACCGTATTTAAAAATATCACCCTATTCTCCGTCACGCTTCATGGAGGAGTACTGTACAAAGCAATGGCTAAAAGTCTTAAGAACAAAGCTAGTTGAAACCAATTCTGGGTGCATTTTTTTAACATTTGAATAATCATTACATCACACAGCGGCCATTTTGCTGACCTTCATCCAGGTTCCTCGTCACATAAACAGTCGAAACCCAGTCGTCTGATCCGCACGCCTTTGTTCTCAGCTCTTTTGTTTGCAATTCATTTGTATTTGGTGATTTGAGTTGTAGTTTAACCCGGTATTTAAAAAGTATCTCCCTGGAAGTGGAAAAAGGGCATGTTTCTTTATAAAACATTTTTTATTTGTAATATGTATTTTTGTTGATTATTTAGAGTGCATAAATACTTGCTACAAAGCTCAGACCTAACCGAGAAAACCTATACAAAAAAATACTTTTAATTTTTATTTATTATTATTATTCTCGAGTGAAACAATCAATTTTCTTGTATCGGAAATGCAGCACGTATCTCTAAGTGAAGAAAATAGTGAAGAAAATGACGAGACACAAGAAAAATATGAATCTGAATAATCTGATTCAACTTTTTCATTATTGTATTAATATTTTAAATTTTTATATGTATTACATATTTTTTCCTTTTATTATTATTAAATATATTTTATATTATTAGACGAAAATAAACTACATGAATACATAAAAATACTTTTAAATATATTTCCATAGAAAAACACAACAAATCGTTTTGGCCAGTAATTTTGTCAAAATATTCCTCTGTGTGACTCCGCTAAGCAATTGGATTTCCGATATATAAATGTTCCGAGTTTTTTCAATGTCAGGTGTTTATTGTTATTTAAGAACTCGAGTAAAATAATACGTTTGTTTTATTCTTGCAGTGAATACCTCTAAATTTCTGTACTCTCGACCTCCAGTCGACCGTCTGTGATCCAAAATATTTCTATCGTCTGGAATATCCCCAGAACAATGAATATATCCCACTGGAGCTTGACAAATTGTTCGCCCTACCGAATGTTCAAACGTTGGAATGTTTAGGCTAAAAACATCCTTGGCAAGTTTATTCATAACCTACATATCAATGGCGTCATCATACACAGGTTGTAGACGACACCTGTGGTCAAACCTTAGAGTAAAATATATTGGTTTTGCTCTACGAACTAAAACGTACAATTAACATTTCAAACATCGTTAACCCTTGTAGAAATATTTTCTTCTCTTCTAAAGGTGAAGATAGAAAATGAAGACTCTTTAATGATAGTTGTATTCATTGTTATAGTGACTTTTGTAGAAATGCATGTATTTATCGTCAAGAACGTCATATTTATTTGTTTATTACTATTTAGGTTGAATATAAAATTTTGGTTGGACTGTGCCTGTCTCACTAGAAATATCTGTGTTGAGACAGGCATACTTCTAGTGTATAGTTCAATTAAAAACGGGTAAAGTGTGCAGCTCGGCATAATGAAGTATTACATTTTTAAAATTGAAGAAATCCATTTTTTTTTTTAATTTAAGTAAGTATTTCAATTGAAGGAAGCACTTCAAATGAAGTACTCCGAAATTGAAGTACTTCAAAGAAAGTACTTAATTAATTTTTTTAATTGAAGGAAGTATTTCAATTGAAGGAAGTACTTCAATTGAAGTACTCCGGAATTGAAGTACTTCAAACACCGTACTTCAAACGAAGTACTTCAAACGAAGTACTTCAAACGAAGTACTTCAAATGAAATATGAGGAATTCCAAATGAAGTACTTCAAACGAATAACATCAAACGAAGTACTTCAAACGAAGTACTTCAAACGAAGTACTTCAAATGAAATATGAGGAATTCCAAATGAAGTACTTCAAACGAATAACATCAAACGAAGTACTTCAAACGAAGTACTTCAAACGAAGTACTTCAAACTAAATACTACAAATGAAATACTTCAAACGAAGTACTTCAAATGAAGTACTTCAAACGAAGTACTTCAAATGAAGTACTTCAAACGATATGAGGAATTCAGTGTCTGAAAGAGCAAGGAGGTCAGGCGGCACTCACGTTTTGTCATTGGAGTGGGGGTGTCCGGCGGACGAGAGCCGCCTGTGCAGGCAGCGCAGCGACATGGCGTACCCCTAGCAGCCCGGCGCGCCGCGGCGGCTGGGCGCGCGCCGCAGCGTCCGGCCGCCGAAGAAGGCGCCCTCCTCGTTGCACGACTGGCTGCGCTGCGGCTGGCTGCCCAGCATCGCCTTGGCCAGCTCCGACATCCTGCTGCGGTACTGCGCAATCTTACCCCCAAACCTGCACCTGACGTCCACGCTCAACAAGCTCCGAGGAGCTCTTCACTTCTACAATTTACAAATATCGTCTTTATCCTCTAAAAATTCTTTTTTACACTATTATCACTTTTATTTTATCACTTTACGCTTTTCTTCAACGGTGGTGTAAACTTTCTCACCCTTTATATATTTCGTGATGCAAAATTTTGTATGATCAGTGTATGTATATATATATTTAGCTCTCAAAGTATTCGCGAGCGCACTAAATTGTTTTAAATGTCAGATGAAAGGAATTTTTTAGTAAATTTAATTTAACATTGATGAGAAACAATTGACACGAATTACTTTTAATATAATTATTACTTTGCCGCGTGAGAATTTGGAAAACCTCGAGAATATTATTACGATTATTTTAATAAAACCTTTAGGGAGCAACGGTATGGAGGTTCGCGCGAGCGACGAAGGACACTGAATTATTGAGTAATTTTTTCAGAAAATCGAACGGATTTCGGCAAGGATTGTGATCTTCAAAATCTGAAAAATAACAGAAAATACTTTGATTAGGTTAGAGTAGGTGGAACTTACAGTAAGTATATCTGGAACACATATACAATTCATCAGAGGCGTGGTCATCGTTGTACCATTTCTGTCTTTGTCTGCGACCACCGATCGATTCCTAAAAATATGACATAGCCGTAGTTCAAAATTTTAATCCTTTCAAAAATAGACGTGTCGATCTGATTCCGAATTCGACTATGAAGGTTATAGATTGTTTGAAAAGAGAAGTTTTCCGACATCCGCAACAAACGCTCGATTTATTACAACCGGAGCTCTGCAAATCCCAGAACCAGGACAGACTCCGTAAGTACATTTTCAACTGTGTAATTGTCTATATCTCTACTACAATATTGTAGTAGAGATATTTCCTTACTTTCTTAACTCGGACCCACGTTCTACCAATATTGTAGTAGAGTTATTTCCTTTCTTTCTTAACTCGGACCCACGTTTGGTGGTGGCAATTCCGATCATCATCGTACACATACTAATTATCATTCATATTATCATAATCATCATTATCATTCATATCATCGGAATCAAAATATCTACTCTACAACATGTCATTCTCCCAGTTGTCCTAAAATAAGATTGTATCTTAACTTCACTGAAAAACTACCTACCAGGAATATTAACCAGCTATTTATATTCTGTAGGCATATTTAAAATAAATAAGTAAATAATTGTACACATTATTGTACATAAGAAACAAGTCCATCTGAGCTGTATCTGTCAAGAAATTTACCTTTTGAATGAATATTTTCTTTAAAAATATTCATTATTTCATCTCTTTGTATTTTTTATTCTATTTATTATATATTCGTATATGCCTTGTGTTTTTAAATTTCTCAGTATTTTATTTCAAATAAAATATTGAATTTTCCGAAGGTCTTCCTCAGTACAGAATTCAGTTTTATGAAGAAACTATATACCAACTAAAATTACATATAATTCATGCAAAAAATAACAATTATTCTGTATAATAATTGCACGAGGTATTTGTTTTTTATATGTTTAAGAATTCACTATATGGAATATCTCCCCACGATCACAAAAGTATAACACCTAATTCAATAGAATTATTATTATTAATATAAATTAACTTTGTTTAAACCACTTATTTATTGAAAAAAATCAACATGTTTCAATAAATAAGTAGTTTAAACAAAGTTAATTTATATTAATTATAATTATGTTACCACAAAATAAATTTGCTACATTTGAAGAGGAAGAATTATTATTGGTCTGAATTAGATATTATTCAGATATTGTGTTTATGGATTAATCTAGAAAATAATAAAACGCTTTACGTTTCTTAGACACATTTACTACCTGATAATGTCAGTAACTTACTGTATGATATATCAACCTGATACAAAATGTTACCAAGAAGAAGATACATAAGTACTACAATCGATACCCGGGCCTTCAAAATAATGATTCAAATAAAACACAAATTAAAAGAAAGAATAAAAAGATAACGATATTTCTGGACAAGGTTTTTCTGGAAGAGCTGTTCGGTGTGGAAAAAAAATTAAAAATATGTTCCGTGTTAAAATGAGTTGTTCTTTTGAAAATGTAATGTTTTGTTTATTTTGCGATCCACATTATGTTACCGTTACCGAAATACCGGTTTAATTTGGGGCTCAGCTTAATCAGCGCTTGATGACGTTCTCCTGATATGATGCCGCGGAACATTATTATTTTTCGCTTAACAGAACTCATGAAAACAAAATAAAAACACGCCCTCGCCATATTTCGTTTTTAAATTACTTTAAAATACTGCGGATCATACTAATTCCCCCTAATGCTGAATGCGTAGTACGCAGTGGCGGCCTGTGGTTGCCGATAAAACTAAATGAACACGAAACATATCTCTAGGGCTTTAAATGTGATATATTAGTTATTTAAATAAGAAACCATGTCATCAAGACACGATCGAATGATATAACACTCATCACGTGAAAGAGACAAAAGAAATAAATCAAAATCACGTAATTTTTTTTAATTTTATTTAAAATATAATGGAGACCTAAAAGAAATAATAATATAATTTAGATACAAAGTCATTTTTTTATAGTTGGCCGAGTTTTAGCATTTTTGTCACATCTGATTTGAATTTGTCAGTGGTCAGTTGTTTGGTCTGTTGTGTCATTGTATAGTTTTAATCCGTTGCAATTTAGTCGGGATTGTCCTGTTTTTGTTTTGGCGTGTGTTATGTGATAGTTTTGAGCCATTCTAGTGTTGTGTTGGTGTTTTTCGTCTATTTTGTGTAATTTTATGTCTTCATCTTGTATTTCGCCAATTGCTAGTCTGTGAATGATTTCAAGTATTTCGATTTTTGTAATACTTTCGATGTTTAATTGTTGTGTTATACGGTATACAGTTTCAGTTGATGTCCGGTCATATCATAGACTATTTTTAGTGTTTTGTTTTGCTGTCGTTGGAGTTTTGATGTCGTTGCTGGACATTACATTTTGGAAAATGTTGTTCAGTTAAAAAAAAATTAAGCAGTTTTTGTAATGCATTCTACATTTAATTATTGCAAAATTAAATGTTACATGTGTCTTTAATTCATCATTTATTGTTATTTTGTCAAAGAGTGTAAACATTTTTGACCCCTTCAAATCGCTGTGATATAAGTAGGTACATCACATAGAAATAAATTTCTTTATTTATTATACTCAATATGACCACCAAGTAGATGACGCGAATTACTTATAAACAGTATACACTAATCGCTATTGTTCGGGAACGACTGTTTTTAAATTTCTAATTTTCTCGAGAAATTGTGTAATAGTTAAGTTTGTGTTGAATGACTTGGTAATCAAATAAACTTTATTTAAGTAACTTTGTAGAATGAATATTAATTCAGTGGGGTCTAAATGTTAAAAAAACTTATTAATCAAGAACTAATTAGGTATTACCTTGCAATCGTTAAATTTAACTAATAATAGAATCATTTATTTCATAATTAAATATCGAATGAAAATTCTTATTTATGATTAACAAACTGTTCGTACCCGGCGGGTTAAGGATTAAGTTGAAAATAAATTTGTGGGGAAAACAAAGGTTTGATTCGAACGGTATAGATTTGCATCGAAAATACATCAGGGGGAGGAGAAAAGGTAAAAGGGGAGGGAGGAAATGTCAGCTTTGTTACCCGCCAGATTCTAAAGAATAAGTTTAAAAATTTTGCGTCCAATCGGTCGAACGGTATACATTTGTATCGAAAATATATCAGGAGGATGGGAAGGAGTAAAAGAGATGGGAGAAAATGTAGCCTACGTTACCTGCCGAGTACTTAAGAATAAGTTTCCAAAATTTGAGTCCGATCGGTCAAACGGTACAGATTTGCATCGAATATATATCAGCTGAGGGGAAGGGTTAAAAGAAGAGGGGGAAAACGTTACATATGTTACATCCTTTCCACCCTTTGATATACCTTTCACCTTAAAATAATTTTTGAACGTCCCAGCAGTGGCGATTATACTCTATGTACTGAATTGGTGATGACCACTGGAATATAGTCCGCAATCTGCGAATCGCAACCACACAGTGAGTTCTCTTTTCTCCATTCTCTACGTTTTAACCAGTTCGTCCAGTTTTCCAGGTTCCCTGTAATAGACCTGGTGGTAGCGCTTCTTTTGGCTTTTTTAACATTTTCCAGCTGCAGTCGTCGACTGACCCCCTCCACAAGCTGATCCTTCATGATCTCCGCATTCTCACTCGGTGGCCCAATGACTTTCCGGAAACTTTTTCTTGGCTTAAGTCGGCTAATTGGTTCTTAATGATGGTGAGCAGAATATAATAAACACAACTAATTGCTTATTGCTTTACACATATTTCCGTGCAGAGGGGTGGAAACTCAGTATTTTACAATTAAAATAGAATTTTCTTAATATGTTCATAGTTTTTATTTTTTTATTCTGATAAATCTCAAAGTTAAAATAAGATAATTGCAAAATACGCTTTAACCTAATTGAATTTTGTAATAAAGTGTATTCACGTAAGGTACACTTGATTGGAATATTTTATAATTTATTTATTTATTTATTTATTTACGCCCAAGGGGTAATTGAAAAATTTGATATAATTATATAATTAACATAATGCAAGTAAGAAAACATACATGGTTACATATACATATATAAAATACAATACATGTACATACATACAAAAACTTGAGTAAGTATAATATTTGTGATAGGTGAAATAAGAATATAGTTAGGATTGTCTAATAAATAAAATTGCATTAAAATTGTAGTTGGGATTGTCTAATGGAATATGTGACTTGTAGTGTAGTGACTTGAATTTAAGAAATAATTTGTTTGTGATTGCATTATGAATTCAGGACGGCAGGGTGTAGAGCTTTTAGTAGCGAATCTTTATATTGTGCTAAACTGGAATTAAAAATATCAGAGATATGCGGACAGTAATGTACCTATACCTGTATATAATAAGTATTTGAATAAAGTTATAGTTACTTCATTGATTCCCATATCTGCTAAGCTTAAGAAATTATGAAAGAAAATCGAGAACAAATATTTCCTCGTGTACGTTGTTTAGATGTTGTTTATTTTGTTATTTTATTTTTCCTGTTTTTCTTATTTATACCCATAATTTGTTGAACCTGTGAACTGCCCATCTGGTGATAGAATTTCCGGGATTCTGATAAACGTTATCATCTCCATTTAATATTATTCTTCAATTTTACCCGATTTCCGCACTTGCCTATGAATTGCCTCCGCTCAGCCAGCGCTACAACGTCTATCGTGTTTGGCTTCCTCGAGGATTTCCTCCTAGTAATCTCCGTTACGTGCCGTTTCTCTCCAGTCCTGGATTTCTAAGACAGACATGCCGTCCTACCTTAGCTTTGGCCTTCTCGAGATTCTGCGCTCATGTTCTTCATACTTACTTCATACTTACTTCATACTTTGCAGTTCAACTATTTTCTCTACACGGCCCAAGCAGCGAAGATATTGAATAAACTTCGAGAGATTTATCCAATGAAACTAAATATGTTAACTTAAGCTAAACAGTTAGTTTACATAATTCGGAACGATCTTTCCAGTACCATATAAAAGTATTGTCAGTAGGCACATCGTACATTTCATTAACAAAATGCGACAGATGCGATGACAATCTTAACCTGAAACTTCGACAGCGGCTGGTCAAATGTTATATATGGTCAGTCCTGCTGTACGGAGTGGAATCGTGGACCCTCAAAGTGAGTAGCATGAACCGGCTGGAGGCGTTCGAAATGTGGATACATCGGAGAATGCTCCGGATACCCTGGACGGATATGGTCAGCAACACAAGAGTTCTTCAAAGAGCTAGAGTGAATAGAGAGTTGCTGATAAATATCAAAATCCGAAAGGTATGGTATTTGGGTCATGTGCTCAGAGGAGAAAAATATGAATTGCTCCACCTGATTCTTATGGGCAAGATAGAGGGTCGTAGAGGTGTTGGAAGGAGACAAATTTCCTGGCTCCGCAATATACGCGACTGGACGGGCATAAGAAGTGTTGGAGAGCTGTTTCGTGCTGCCCAGGACAGGGACGCTTTCTCTCGGGTGATAGTCAACGTTGGGGGGACCTGACATGACACCAAAAGAAGAAGAAGTACGTTATTTTGGGTAGTTATACTCTATACTTTATGACAACAATAAAGTACGCGAAAATACTTTATTTCACATGATACGATTTCTCTGGAATTCATTCTACTTATAACATACAAAAAAAAGTTGATCGTAGAAATTTTCGCGTAAAACGAAACGAGAGAGCTACCGGGGTCGATGACGTTATCGATTGTTGCCGAATAGGTTCGATAATCGACGATACATCCCATGGCGCTCGTTTTTTAATGAAACCTGACCTCAAATGTCAACATAGTCAATATCATTGTAAAAAATTCTTGATTGTTTTTTGTACGGCGGATTGAGTTCAGTTAAAATACCATTAATTGGTTTTATAGAGTTTTTCCTGTGATAAATAGCAAATGGCGAGACGAAAGAAACAAAGCGTCTCTGAAACTGATAAAAATTAATGACTTATTTACTTTAATTTAAATAATATAGACTGCAAACGTGCTTTGCAGTTGTTTAGTACTTACTTACTTACTTACTTACTTACCATCACGCCGTTTCCCCGCGGGGGTAGGCAGAGAGGATAGAGCGCCATACTCTTCTGTCCTGACATACAACTTTCGCTTCGTCTACATTCATACATCTTCGCATGCAAGCTCGACGGTTGTTCCGGTTTCTAACAGGACCATCTTCCAGTATCTGGTTAATCTGGTCATGCCACGTCTTCCGTGGTCGTCCTCTCTTTCTGGCGCCGTCAACACTTGCAACATATATCTTTCTCAGTTATTTAGTAATGATAGTTATTTGTTAAAAGTTGCAAAAAGTAATGAAAAATACGTTTTTAAGCAAAATACAAAAGTAAAATAAATCGTACTTTATTTTGACACAATGTACTTTTTTATACCTTTAATAACCAATTTTCTTCATTGGCACAAAAAAAAGGTGGCAACCCTACCGTACATATATGTATAAAGTTTTCCCAACCCTTATTTCGACGCGTCTGTAACGCCGTCCGCGTAGCTCTCAAAAGAAAACCCTTTGGCCCACCGAAATGTTCATTAAGCACACAACGTGGGGGGCTCCACAATTGTTTATTTGCTAATTCTATCAAAGCGAGATGTGGCCAAGTGATATACCGACTATGGAAATTATGTCTCACAAACAAAGCAAACAAGCCGGGATCACCCGACACTCGGTCTCGCAGCGCCACTGCAAATTTAGTCCCACATTAAGCTCCGTCTACGAACCTATTTATTCAGTGTATTAAATACAAAACAAACTTCTTGAATCATCTTCAGAGATATGCAAATATTTTGATGTGTTTTAAAAAAGTAACCCATAAAAACCAAGTTTTTATTATATTTCCTTTCTTTGTAAAATATAACAACAATTAAAGACGAATTAAAACATTTAACATAACACTAAACTAACAGTAATTTAATATAATTCTAAAATGCCACATATTTTGCGTTTTGAAAAAAACATTTGTCAGTCAATTGAGATTTTCGAAATTCGTAGTGAAGTACCTTAATATGTATACCGACGGAGTAATTCAAATTTAGAAAATATTCCGCGACGTTATCGGGCCACCGTTGCTAGTAATCAAACTTTGGTAATGAATCCAATTTGAAAAAACCAATAAAATTTCTAAAAATCTTAAATTATACTATAATTATTAATTTGATAGATTTTCTTGATCGTCGCCACGAGTCTGCTTGCCAAGTTTTAGCTCGATTGGATCATGGGAAAGGGGTTTAAAATGAATCCAAAGTTTTTTCGTCAAACAAGAAGACAAGCAGACGCCACGAGTTAATATAAAGGGAGTAAAAACCAAAATAATTATGTTCAAAAATTGCAAGTTCGCAATAATATATGATTTCGTTCCAATGTATAGAAATGCTAATGATCCGTATCCAGCACTGATATTCATATTTAGTTATAATTTAAGATAGAGCTTAGGAAGGGAAGTTTGCAAAAATATTATGCAAAATTTGGTAAGACTAGCATAGGATGTATGATAGATTTATAAAGGTAGCATGGGTAAGTTGGTTTCTAGGGGTAAGGGATTGCTAATGCTTGTAATGTATCATATTACGCCTAACTGTACCGCGAATTTCTAATTTATTTTAGAGATAATGCGTTACCTTCCTACATTCTGTTTTTTATGAAAAATTTCTATGCTCTCTACTACTACATTTGACCAGGTACGTGGATGTACTATGTGTCAACTTTGAATTGAATGAACGTGAGATTCAAGGATGATGCTATAGTAAAATAAAGCGTTATTAGATTGATGATGTCCGTTTAAAGAAATTCTATTAAAGAACATTTTGTAACCTACACGAACTAGACACAACGGACAATGAAGATATTGATGACAAGTTAATGATTTTAATCCATTACAATAGCCTTAGTATGCTTCAGTTGATTACTGTCACATAAATTGCATTCAACTTGTGCACAAATCCATTATCAAATATATATATATAGAGCAAATTTCCATTACTTTTGAGCGAATAAAGAAGCTATGATACATGCATGTTAACCTTCAGTTAGATTAACACGGATGTTAATAATATTTTGGGAAGATGTGTGTGTGTGAATAAGACTATGGCTGAAGTGTTTTTTCATGCTACTATAGTGGTTGTCCTGAGGAAGAAACGAATACGTCTCGGAACCGACTACGAAACTGAAAATCGCCGTAAGTGGTTGGTTATATAAATAATTATATAACTAACATTTTGTTAAATAAACTTTCGTGTGTTGTTCTATAAAATTTATTGATCATTAATAATGACAAGGTTATGGTGGAAGTTGATTCTTTATTCTCGGCTTTTGTATGTTCCATTTATCTAAGGGATCAACCATATCTCATTTAAGTTTTACAATTTTTTTAATCTCTTCAAGAAGACGACAGACATGGACCCGGACCTCTGGATCCACCATAATTCTTTTTAAATATTATAAGTATTCTTTCACTGCAACAAAAGCAACACATCTCACCAAAAATACTCCACGATCAACAGACTTTCCATCCTAGGAAACGAGTATGCACAAATTGCAGATATTCTCAAAATTAACTTAAGTTGTTACCGAAATCTCGAACACTTTACCGTTAATTTATTTGATCAAACTTTGTTAATACATATATTAATACATGTCTTTGTTCTTACTGAAACACAATTTAATTGTCTTTACTTAATGTGTGATTTATGTACTTGTACAGTTAGATATTGTGTTATAAATTTCATATGTATACATTTTTAAATGATCATGTAAGCAGATCACTGTCATTTAGACATATATAATTTTCTTTTATTGTAATAGTCTCTTATTGTAATTATCTCTTGTGTTTTTTAATCTTTTATCTATTTCAAAACGAATGGACGAAAAGATAACCAATCAAAGTTAAGTATGCGTTATAGAACCCTTGTACTCTTCTTCTTCGACTGTAGCTGTCGGTTCGGAGGTTGGTTTAAAAAACCACTCCCAACGATATATCAAATAAATGCAAAATATTACAACAATTAAAAGTGACCTATTTGTGAGTTATGTAATAAAAGTCACCCCAACGTGTCCCCCTAGCTGAGACCAATAATTTTGTTTACAAGAACATCAGAGCCTTGGATCGATGGTCCATAAACTTATATGGACCACTCCACAGATGCTCCGCAAGACATAACCGGCCATAAAACTGCATTCCTCATCGGCGGTATACGCCGCGTGATTCACGGAATTTTCTTCCACAGTCGGGCATAAAACGGGCGAAGATGTGAACAATATCTCATAGCCGGTCACAGACAAATAAAACAACACCGGATTCTGGTGACGTGCCAAGGAGTTAAAGAAAATAATAGAACAACTACTCATGGCTGAAGATGTAAAAACAAATGTTAAAGCAAAAAATAAGATAAGATTTGATTAAAGAATTCGCAGGATTTTTATTATTTTTTAAAGTCCAATATCACATGTTGGCAATTATAATGTTGGTTCATTAGGCTAATCAGTGCATGTTTATCCCTGACAAGACTAACACGCATGTGATCAATTTTTGGTGGAAGTGTAACAATACTATGGTTGAGGTGTGTAGTGTTGTGAATGTAGTGGTGTAGTGTTGGTCCTGACGAAGAGACGGGTACTTCTCGAAACCGGTAGACCTAAAATCTGGTAGTGGTTTTTACAAAGTTAACTAATAATATGTTAAATACAGGGTTATTTGAAAAACATTAATAACCTTGCAATACTCTATTCCTGAATTGATTATGTGTCGAAAATGTTCAAACAGCCGTGACGTAATATCAATATTTATGGAGTTATGCAATATCAAAGTTTGCATTTTTTTCTTCAATATTTATTACTTATTTTTTACAGAACGCTGAACTATCATTTGAGTAACTTATGTAGATTACAAAAAATTCACCTGTTTCAATAAGAGTTAAATAAAACGGAGAATACATGTTTCCCATATAAATGGCTTCGTCTCTGTGAGACTTATAATTTATCTTAATATTTAATGATTATCCCTCTGTGGACAAAATCCAGGAATTGTGTTCATAGAACATTCACAATATAAAAATATTGTTTCAATATAGATGTCTCATTAGCGACATCTGTGGTCATAGGGGAATGAAAAAGCTTTAATGCCGGCCGCGCTGAGGATTGTTACAACTCGTACGTGAAACGTGGCGCATAATTTAAATATATCCAACTTCCAAAAATTAGTAGACATGGTATTATTCTATCATGGGTTCAAATGGCGAATGTTACATTGTGTAAAGTGATCACTTAAGCCAGCCCTATGTATACCTAAAAGACTAATACACAATGATTAAAAATATTGTATTTAATTTGAATTTGGGGACAATTTGGAAAAACTTGGCACGGCCCGATCGCTCAGTGGGACATTATCAAATGTACGCAATATAGATAAAGCGATGTTCGGTAGTCCTGCAAAAAGCGTCGCTATCAAGATGGACCATTTTCGCCCTGAAAACTGTCTCCCCATCACCCACAGCCCCACATGTAGTCGAATAGCCTTTTTATAGAGTTTCAAATAAAGGTAAACATACATTTTTCCAGACAATGTGGCTGGCATGCGAGGGCGAAATTTAATTAGGAAAATTATGCAAACCTTTTTTTTAATCAGGAAAATTCTTTATAATTATGAATGTAATAAACGTTATTTTAAATTGGATATTTGTTTCTGCGTAACATTTTAATTAGTAGGTACCTACTATATATTAACAATCGGTTGAGTCGCTGATATCAATCATTAGATGTGTTACTAAAATATTCAGATGTTACAAAAGCGAAGGTTATAGTTTTGAAAATATTTAAATATTAAGATCAATTAATTTTTTATTCACTCCACGGAAAATGTACGCAAGGCCACTTTAGCATAATGTAAAAATTGATTATTCATACTTCTGTAAATATTGTAAAACATACTGTAAAATACATACTGTAACATACTGTACATACTGTAAAACTAAGATATTGTTCGTGAAAGTCAATTATTGATGTCCGTGACTCAATCGCGAGTAAAGTAAGAATATATTGTCAAGATCCTAAAAAGAAAAATTACTCGGCTGCACACAGGTCTGAAATAATTTGAAAACAACTGGAAAGCGCTAGAATACACGAAATTATCCCAAAACATTCTAGATTTAACATTTCCTACATAAGCGGCAGCGACATCGCGCTACAAAAAGTCATTGCCTAATATTTGGCGAAGCCACGTCTGATAGTCAACCAGCGAATAAAGTACCAGAGTGCCTACCTGCTTGCGGATTATTCTGTTTATATACTTCTGGATTATTCTGATGGTGAATCAGTGAACCGTCGTAAATAAAGTGTTCCACGGGCAAGTTAAATATTCTCCAGTGCGATCGTTGCGAATTACAGAATATTGCTACAGTTAAGTTTATGTATAGTGATTTATGTATTAAATAAATATTTAATTGTTTTTAAGTATTTCATTTAACGTCAGACGTGAAATCCAGAAGAAATTAGGAAACTTAGTGGGACATTCGTGGCCAACGGGCACGAATGGCGACGACATGGAGACGATTATGAATATGTTGGAGAAACAGAAACGTAGGCGTTAAAGGAATGGGAAGAACATGAGTATATACGTCAATAAAGGTAACTGTAGGAACGGAAGTGTAAGCAGGAACGGAGGCGTCAAGAAAACAAGGGGAATCTTTGAACAACAACGGGAAAACACGAGCGGAAACATCTAAAGGACAGGAAAGAATTCGGAACATTGCCGGATGTTAAATTCGGATGTATTAAAGAGCTTTCGGACAGTAATCCTAAGGCAACGTTAGAAACTAGAAGCGACAAACACGGATTTCCGGAACCTTCGAGAAAATATGGAGAAACTTTTGGAAGAAGTTAAAAGAGGCTAGAAGATTCGAGGAGACGAGACGTTCTTGGTAGCGATGAGACCGGAGCCATCTTCTTTCTATGGACAGTCTTCGTTCTTTAAACACGTAACGCAAACAATTCGACCAGAAGAAAGCTACTGCTCTCATATTGGTTTTGCGTGGACCAGCTCTGGACATCCCGCAAATCGTCCCAGAAGAATGTCAGCAGGATAACGATAATAATTCCGATACGGTGAGAAACACAAGCAGGAAGTGTCCAGTCTATTCCAGCTAAATGCGAGGACACAAAAGCACACAAAATCTCTGTAGGAGTGATCGAAGTGGAGATGCTGTACCATAGAGAGTATTTTGACAGGTCACTACCTATTAAAGAGAAGCTTTCTGTGCAGGTATTCGACAATAGTTTTCGAGTTGGCACATCGATCGAGATATAAGCGGTAGCCTTGGAATATAAAGCCATAAGGGATACTACCAGGAATCAGGGCTGTGACTACATAAATATGTTGTGGTTACAGGAAGATATGACATCTGACAAGGTACAGCAGGAGTGTTTTCCGACTAAGATCAACTGATCTCATGAGGCTCATACTGACTGAATCTCAGCCCTTGTTAAACTCCGTGTCGCAGTTCAAGAAGGTTGATAGTCTTACAGGAGTTATACTACCCTAGGAGTCAGAAATGTAGGTAATAATTGGGTTATTTTTGACAAAGAAAGAATTATAATATTTTTTATTTGAACTTATCATTTCATTGGAGCTCCTGAGATGCAACCATTTCAGTTACGGTGAAATGTTGATTTCCAGGTGCAAATTTGTTTGATGCAGAATAGAAGATAAAATGTACTTACTTGGAAATGATATATCTAAAATTGTGCCACCGAGGAAACAAAAATTTAGGTTTTTTTACTTCTTCATGCTGCCATGGTATTGGATAGCCGAAACAATGAACCGTGTGGTGACATCGGTACCCCAAAACTCTCAAAGGGTGCTACAAAATTAATATAAATTTCTGCTCATCACAAAGAGAAATCTAAATGTGGAAATTTATAAATCCCTTTGAAATGTGGATATTATATGTGTATAAGAGTATTATTTGAAATTTTAATATTTGAATATTGCAATGCTGCTGTACTGCATGTGATTTGATTAAAACAGTACGTAATACTTTATATAGGGATGTGGGTTATATTTTTTTCAAAACAATTTTTTAAAAACTAACAGAATTTTAGTTAACTTAGTATAAACCACTACCAGATTTAGGGTCTACCAGTTTTGAGACGTACCCGTCTCTTCGTCGGGACCAACACTACACCACTATATTCACACCCCAACCACAGTATTGTTCACCAATATTGATCACATGCGTGTTTGTCTCTGACAAGATTAACACGCGTGTGATCAATATTGGTGAAAGTTTAACAATACTATGGGTTGGGGTGTATAGTTGCATAATGTTGTGAATATAGTAGTGTAGTGTTGGTCCTGACGAAGAGACGGGTACGTCTCGAACCGGTAGACCCTAAATCTGGTAGTGGTTTTTACTAAGTTAACTAACATTCTGTTATAATGTCTAACCACAAAGTTAATGCTTTGAATATTAATGATATTAACAATAAAACTAAACTTTTTTTTTGGGTTTCTTTCTGGTGATTCCGTCAAACGACATGGGAAAACATAAAAGGAGTATTTGAGTACTGGTTGGTCACGTCCTCAACCATTCTCTCCTCGGCTGTCGTACCAACAAGCACGTGTACTTAACCGAAATAACCCTTCAATCGAACTCTGTAAACTCGCATCATTAAAAGTAGTGAATATAACTTGTGACTATTATTTCTTATTTACCTGTACACCTCTTACATTTCTTGCCATCCTTACATACATACGCAAAGATCACAACATTTCACAGACTCTAAAAGAAGCTTTAATCTTCCTCTCAAAATTGGTGGTCGCACACCACAGTTCCTTATCCAAAGTACTGTCATGGCAAAAACATTCCTTCGAAGATTCCAGAATAATACAGAAGAATCCAGAGCCATCTGCAATACTTCTGAACGTTCCTGATCAATGTAACACTATTGAGAAGAGTCGGGAAAAAACCAGAAGGGCTGAAATGAGTTGTGCACTTCTAAGAATTTTCTTGAAATGTAGATCTGCGAGCGACGGACAGCCTCAAGTATATAAGACGCAGCGTTGTGTGAGAACAGTTTTCTGTTTCAACAGAATGCTATCTCTGAATGCGACAGAAGCGATAAATAATCTAGCAAATACCAACTTACAGTAACATAAAAATATGATCAATAAAAAGTATTTGTAATTAATTATTGTAAGAAGAGCCAGTTCACAAAATGTGATGCTTAAAGGAAGTCCTAAGACTTTATACTATTGACAATCCTCCCTCTACATAACGATGTCTTCATTAATGTATATTATAGATATCTCACAGAGACGAAACTGTATTTCTTATGGGAAAGTAGGTATAGAAGTCATTTGGACTTATGACCTATCTTATGGTTGGCTTAAGTGATCACTTTACACAATGTAACATTCGCCATTTCCACCCATGATAGAATGTACCATGCTTATTCATTTTTTGGAAGTTGTATATACGTTCAAATTGCGTGGAAAGCTTTCACATATGAGTTGTAACCGCCTTTCCATGCGGCCTGTACAAAGCCATTTTAATTCCCCTAAATCCCCACAGATGTCGCTAATCAGAAAATCTACAATTGATTTACGGAATTTGAGAGCAATATACTTTATTGTGTAATGAAATTCATATGTGAAAGCTTTCCACGCAATTTGAACATATATACAACTTCCATAAAATGAATAAGCATGGTATATTCTATCATGGGTGGAAATGGCGAATGTTACATTGTGTAAAGTGATCACTTAAGCCAACCATAAGATAGGTCATAAGTCCTATGTACACCCAAATGACTTCTATACCTACTTTCCCATAAGAAATACAGTTTCGTCTCTGTGAGATATCTATAATATACATTAATTGATTAATAATGTCTCTGTGACGTAAATCCAGCACTGTTCTGAAAGATTTGAACAAACTCAAAATATTCTGATGTCTTCATTGTTGCTAAGATCGTAAGCCACATGATACCCTTGTTCAATATATCGTAACAGTGTACAGTTTCTGAGGTAATGTAATACTCAGTATATTTTGTCACAGGGAGATCATTTGATGATAATGTCCCTGTGACAAAAATCCAGTACTGTTCTGAAAAATTTGGACATACTCAAAATATTCTGAATGAAAATACTGGGAAAAAGGAGTTTTATAAAAATTGAAATAATATTTCTGGCGTATCCTAGTTTAATGCTAGTGATTCGGAAGAATTTCATTACACAGATAAAGGATATTGCTAACAAAACTCCAAAATCAATATAGATTTCTCAGTAGCGACATCTGTGGTCATTTAAGGGAATACTAAGCTTTGGTGCTGACCGCGCTGAGGATTGTTACAAATCATATGTGAAACGTGGCGTTTAATTTAAATATATACAACTTCCAAACATTAGTAGACACGGTATTATTCTATCATGGGTGGAAACGGCGAACGTTACACTGTGTAAAGTCACTAAAGCCAGCCGTACGATAAGGTCGCTATTGTATACTGTACACAAAGACTTGTATACCTACTTTGCTATAAAAATAGAGTTTCGTCTCTGTGAGACATCTATAATATACATTGATTGATTAATACTATTTAAGAATATCGATTGCATTGTCTTGTATTCAATTTTACCAGGAAATTCTGGATAGGATAACTAAATTTGTATTCAAGGCTTTATTCACAAATGCATAGTGTACGAATACGATATTCTATATCAATCATCAAAATGACAAAAAGTGCAGGTCGTATGATAATTAATGTTTATTTCATTAAAAAGCACGATCAATCATCAAGAAAATCGTTTCTTCAAAAGACTATCGACTAGATTCATTCAATCTGGTATCTATATTTTGAAACACTGTGACATAAAGGGAATGTTGGCTAACTTTTGACAAACATTGACCTTAATATGGGTTTGACGCTGGTTTATCCAAGTACACACAATTTGTGAGATAACCTTAAGATATCAAAAAATTAAGAAGTGTTAAATCTGGGATGCGCAGGGGTCACGGAATGTTACCTCTACGCTATATCAGTTTATTATTAAACATTTCTTTCACCACCGATATATGTAGACTAGATGTATGGCAGGTTGTCCTATAGTGCTGCATCCAATCAGGCTCTGACTATATCCTGGGAATTGCTAGAATACGAATTCACGTTCAAAGGCTTCGTATTCTAGATCTGCTGCCTGTTTTTAATATTGAAGCATGTATTCAATGTTGATTGCTTAGTAATATTTTTAAAAGGCTCCCGAAGTAGTGAAATCCTACGTCATTTTTGAAGTTCTCACTCTGTCCACATCAGCTGCTGTGTTACAACACACCTACACCCTTTTGTGAAACTTTTTCCAGTCCTGAAGAATTTATTTGATAATAACTAAAAACAATAAACCTTAGGTAATATTTTCACTTCTTTCACTTTCTCGGACGAACCAATTTTTCACATTACGCTGATCTAATTTTTATCAGTTTTTATAGTAAGCTGCATTTTACGCTTCTTTATTAACTCATCCACGTCTTCTCCTTTCGCTTTAAGTCTAATGTCTCAGCTACTCCCATAATTTCCATCGTGCCTTGGGCTCCATTTTCAGGTTCTTTTCTTTGAACACGTACTCCACACATATTGACATTTATATACAAATAAATTATATGTAATGAAAACTCAAAAATAAAAACAACGAACTATATCACGTAATTAAAGGAGTTATATATAACAAAGATTAAGCGAATATATTATCAGTGAAAAATCACTGAACAGATACCGGTAGCGACTCAAATTCGTACGAAGAATATCCGCTAAGAGTATTTTTAAAATGGAGTATTTTTGTTAAATAGCATTGTTTTTATTACAGTGAAATAATATTTAGTAATGGGTATGTCAAGATGGTACATCGGATGAATTGGATGATCTCTATGGATAGTGTTCAGGATGCTAACAGACACTTTACGCCAAGCTTTATCCATAGCTTTAATAGCAAATATAATGTTTAATTCTTTTTCTCAGAGTATTTTGAAAAAAATCTTGTGAAAATTGCTTCTTTAAGTAAGCTATTTGAACCCAGGTTTGAGATATGACAATATATGGGGTATTCGTGGGTACAAGCCCCCACTGTAGACAAAAAATGATTGTGGATTTTTTTCTGGAAACCCCTAAATATACGAGGTACCTTTTACGTTATGAAAAAGGTTTCTGATTTATCTGGGTGAAACTTCGGACTCAAGAAGGCATGTAAAAATTATGTTAAAGAGATACCCGTAAGAAATAGCAACAAAGGAAATTGGCCCACCGCCATCAAATGAAATAGGTAGACAAAATATAAATCACAGAAAAACATCAGACATGTAAGCATATATTTAATAATAAAAGGCAATATGAAAGGTTTGAATTTTATTTAAAACACGTTATGACGTAACATTGCCGACAAGTTATTTCGTTTATTTAAGAAATACTAAGAAATAAATAGAAGGTATTGCAAAGAGATAAAGGAGTTCGTTCGATTAATTAAAATTCAAAATTGTTCTTTATATAGCTAAAATTCTAAACATGATACACATTGCTTTGTGGAAGAGGTATATTGTAAGTAAAAAGAAATGTCTGTTGACAATAATATACAAGTTTATTCAATTAAATACAAAAAATAAGAATTTTCTTTTTCACAGTTTTATCATAATTAATATAAGAAAAGTAAGGTTATACCAGATTAGGCAAATTGCAATAAAATTAGTTCAATTAGATGAGGAAAGATAATTTTTTTAAATCAAAGATTTTCATACAAAAATAATATAAAGGTGTCATTTAATGCCCAGCATGGTATATTTAACAAACAAAAAAATCTATTGGTGTCTAGTGCACATTGACTAACAAAAATCACTCGACAAATACAATTTAACTGCCATTTTAAACATCGCAACGTATCAATTATTTGTGAAGATTTTTTAAGATGTGTAGTGGTACAGAAGTAATAGTGGTAGTGTTAATGGTAAAGACATTTTTGGAGTCCAAATAAGATTCCCTAAAAACTTTCAAGAGCTTTATTCTTCTATTCTAATTCAATCATATAGTTTGACGTTTAACTAAAAGCAAGAAGTAGAAGAAGAAGACGGGGAGAAATCCGAGACTTGTCTCCAAAGAAATTCATGTGAGCGAAATCCGCATCTCAGAGATTATCCCCGGTTTTAAAAATCTCCTACGTGTATATGGGCTAATACGTTTAATGGCGCGCATAGCCAGCCGTAAAATATTCGAAGAACGTAGATAACACAAAAAAAATCTGACAAATAAAAACTAATAAATTTCAATTTTAACAGATCATAATAAATCACTCTTACGATCCACTAAACGCGGCATACAGTCTCTATAAATTAAAAATCCAATTTTTTATCAGGTGTAGTAAAGGAAATGACGTTGCGTAAAATGGTGCGGGATTGATTCCCAAACGTCTTTGTCTTAATATTACGCAATGATAATGTTATACCCAAAGTGGTTCTGGAAGCTTCGGTCTATTTTCTTTACTCCGCCGCCGCCTTTTCTCTACCGGCTGAAATAATATCGACTTTTCCATTTTTTTTCTTTTGACTTTGGCATTGTCAACGAACCTCTCAAGCTTTCAGAACAAACGGAATGTACATTCAATACAAAAGGTTCATAATTTGCTCCTCCATCAGAAAGATGAAGTGGTGCAATCAAAAGTTTAATAATATACAAAGGAGAGATACAAAACTCCACATTCTTTAATCTATCCTTTAACCTTATCAAAACCGAACAAAATCTATTGAAGTTCTTATATTTAAAATCCCCTTTGGGTGTTATTCTGAGTTCTCTTTGTGTGTCTATGAATTGCCATGTATTTCCGTGTGTCACATGCAATAAAATGGTATGTTTAATTAAAATCTATACCTATAAAACTCAATGTCTGTCTGTCTGTCTGTCTGTTCTCTATACAAATCCACACCGTTTGTCGGATTCGATTCAAATTTTGCATACTTATGCTTTGGGACCCGGCGGGTAACATAGGCGATATTTCCCCCCTATTCTCATACCCCTTCCCCTACCCTGACATATTTTCGATACAAATCTGTACCGTTTGACCGATCTGACTCAAAATTTGGAAACTTATTCTTTAGGACACGGCGAGTAACATAGACCATATTTCCTCCTATTCTCATAACCCTTCCCCTCCCCCTGACATAATTTCAATGGAAATCTATACCGTTCTAATCAAACCTTTGTTTCCCTCAGTAATTTTTTTTCAATTTAATCCTTAACCCGTGCAACGCCGGGTACGAACAGTTAGTTAAATATAAATTTCCATTGTAATGATAATTTTTAAAAATTATAAATAAGTCGATGGATTTAAATAAAATATTGAAACAATAATGCTACGTACTGTTTACAATATTATAGGAAATTATTATTTCGTATATACCATTTTTTTTATTCTTACATTAATCTATTCCTTATTGTGTTTTTATACACCTCACTTAATGATCTTCTTGTATAACGACCACTCGAACTTACGACCCAACGCGGAAATGCACTGAATTAGTCACATTTTTTACAGCTATCTAAAATAAATCGATCAGGTTCGAAGGAAGTAGAACGAAGAAGAAGAGTAAAATAATAAGTCCCAGTCGGTAACGAAAAGGAATTCCTTTTCACAAATTGTGTCTTTGGCTTTTACTCTGAACTTTTAAGAGTCCATCGCGAAATGTGTCAAGAAAAAGAAACTAACAAAGCAGACCCCAGATTCATCTCGAATGCTCCACCCAGGAACTCTTCAAATGTAAAATGCATGTTTTGTCATGAATAAACATTAATGTTATTTGGTCCATCATTTTAATAATTTTATTAAGAAATCAGCAGCAATCGATGCCAGGTGTGCCCAATTGTGAAATTGCGAAGTGACAGATATCGAGCGAAATATTCGAGCGAGTACTTACCTAAGTGGTGAAATAAATAAATGCGACGAATACGAGCGAGAATTGGATGAAATATTCTAGCGAATATGGATGAAAGAGACAGGAAATATAAGAGAGTGAATGGGTATAAAAAGAGACGCGCCACTCAGAAAATAACCAGCACGGGAGCACCTACTTCTTACGATACCTGTAAACCGCTAGTAATACGGTAGCGATTTATTCCAATTATTACAAGTCAATAAATACTCGGAAGACGGAAGGATGAGAATATCACACTCACTATGTCCTTATGCTTAAATGTCCAGAGAGGATTGAATATAAGCTTTGCCTTACAATATTTAATGCTATTCACAACATGTCCCCTCAATACATAATCGACTTCTGCATTCCATTTTCCGCAAATAGCAGACAACTAATACTTCGCTCAGCATCAACATCTAATACAAATAGGTTAGCTGAAGTAAATCGCGTCCACAAAACTAATTATCGTGCTTTCGCGGGGGCTGGACCAAAGTTATGGAACAAACTACCTAATTAACAGAGACAAACAGACAGCTTACCACAATTCAAAAAGCTATTTAAGACGCATTTATTTAGACAATCCTATAAAAACCAATAGAATATGTTTTCCACTCTTAATGTGCACTCCGCGAAAACACCTAATTCTTTCAGGTACTCCCAACTGTTATAGTATTAAATATTAATTCCATTTCTTGCATGCTACCTAGAGAATAAGTAATAGTAAATAAAAAAATTTAGCAGTAAGTTGTTTTGTAAGATAGTTTTCTGTGTAAAACGCCCTTGAGTTGAGTATTCGCAAAAACGGCGCTATATAAATCATCCAAATATTATTATTATTATTAACTAACATTACTAACGGAGAGGAGACAGCATCTCGCTCACCTATACTGCACGAACGTTACAAATAAATTCATCATCTCACGCATGCCCGACTGTAGTTTATCAGAATTTTCTCCGTCTGCCAGGACGCGTCTTGAAATGCTCGCCATTACTTCCCGATATGATATTAATTAGTTTCGATCTATCAATAATTGTGCGCTGGCACAATAAAGAACGCTGTAATGGGCCAATAGCTATTGCGGCCGTAAATCTCCGTCCGCCCCTCCCCGGGACGTACCTCCGCCGCGGGTGCGAACCGGGCGGCGGCGGGCGGGCGAGGCAGGCGGCGGCGCGGGCGGCACGCGGCGCCAGACGTGACGTCGGCCGCTATTCGGGGGCCATTTTTAATTGCGTGAGGTTTCGGCGGATTGGAAAACAGTTGTAAAAAATAAATTAACTATTGATAATTTCACAAGACTTTCGCTGAACTCGGAATATTTTGTCTAGCTCGGTGGTTCTCAAAGTTGACTGAACCGGGACCCACCAAAAAGAAATTAAATTTTCGGGACCCACCTCCTGCCTCACATTTTCCCAATTCATATTGTTACCATACGAAAGACTGTTTAATCGAAATTTTTGATTACGAAAAATGTTAATATGTGATATTTTAATGGGAAGGATGAATTTGTTGCCTCTTTTTTGTCATAACAGCATTGGCGTTGACTTCAATTTTAGTCATTTTTAATCGCAGTGAATTCGACACGTCCAATTTATTTCTGTATTTAGTCTTAATAGAAACTGTGGCAGAAAATTTCACATCACATAAGTATGAGGTAGTGAAGAGGAAGAGGACTTTCATGACTTCGTCAGACAAGCAGGGATAAGTGTCAGCAACTGAAAGACAGAACTTTGCTAATTGCTTGTGATTAAAAGTATTTTTCAGCGACGCATCTTCTGATAAATCAATAAGGTTTTCACTTGTTTTTGTTGACATTTCAGTCGGTATGTTGTCTTGAAATGTATTTTAAATCCAGTTAATCCTATTGAACTTTTTCATCTCTTCTTCGAAGTTGGCGATAAAGTTATTTTTCAACTATGTTACATGAGTGAAAATTGCACACAAAAAATTGATATCTGGATGCACTTCTTTATCAATAATAAACACGACCCGGACGAGACGTGTTGCGCGGTGTTGTGACTGCGACCCACCTAATATCCGCTCGCGACCCACTAGTGGGTGGCGACCCATAGTTTTGGAAACACTGGTCTAGCTGGTTTTTGAACAGGATCGAATTTTTCTCTTTAAGGACCGTTTGAGGCGTACAAAGACAAGTCGTCCTCACCAGTGCCGAGCTTTTAGTTTGTATTGTTCCTAGGTGATTTACTCTTATGTGTAAATAAATCAATTTATTCGACATTACTATTGTAGTTACTATTATCGTACCTACTCTGAAAATACCAAAATTGTTGTTTGATGATTGTTAATCAATCATTCAAAAATAGAGAAACATCAGGACATCTGTCGAATGTCAATATTTTAGTTATTGTGACGAAATTATTGGTCTTAATTCAATAATTTAACTCTTTGGGTGAAGAAATTAGTAGTTGTGTGTAAAACAAATTGATTTTTACTTACTTAAAATAATATTAATACTTATTTTATAAAATATTAATTAAAAGCTAATACTTTAGACAAAACTCCAGTCTGCGTGCTTCGACAAAATTTTAATTTAAAATTATTTATATGCCATTACTGCACAACTGTTGGGTGTTGAACATTGGCATTGTACCATCATATATGTAGACATAAAAACACAGAATACAATTTTTGCTTCGTGTCTTGGTTTTTAATGACAATTTTATATAATTTTTTTACACTCCACATTCCTCTCAATCAACATATCACACTAATTAGGCCATGTAGATTTACGACTACTTTAAAAAAAACTCACTTAAAATTTCAAAAGTCTTAAATGACGATTATTGAGGAATTACGTGGGCAAAAAATAAATACGTCTCATCTATTTATGAGTGCTGCGAAAGTATTTTTCGAATAAGGCGGGCTGTTGTAAATCTACGTCATATGTATTTTGGGGTGTTTGGGTAACAAACACCAAAAGAACCTTATTTTTATGAAATTCTTTATATTAGTTTCGCTGTACGTGTGTGAGGAAGTGTTTTGGAAGTGAAAATTAACACACTGCCCGTCATCCTATCAAATTGAAACTTTGCACTCGACGTCGATGACAATGCATTTTGACAACTTTGTTTTTCTTTTTTGCGAGAAAAACTCGTCGACCGAGAGCTCGATTCCAAAAATTTAAAGTTCCCCAAACGGATGCAGCCCGCCGACGTCTTTGGATCATAAGATCGTCGCGGGACGTCTCTCCTCCTCAGAATTGAGTCGAATTTCAGCTTTTGTCATTATAATCTGTAAAACCACTTTGCAACGTTAATAACTTTGTGAGTTTTCGTCCAATACTGAAAATGAAAAGATTTCCCGAAACCCTCTTTGGGACCTGATTTTTATTTTATTTTTAGGGACCTCTTCTTGCCCTCATCCCGCTGGGCCTTTCTCAAAAACGAAATTTTATTTTCATTTTTTAGACTCTTTTTCATTTACAATTAAACAAGATGTTTAAGAAAAAAATCTAAAATATGAAGGGTGCAAAAACCGGCCATCTCTCTTTTGTATGTTGGAATTTCGCATCCATCTCTTTCTCGTAACGTGCCAAAAATAAACCCCTTTTTTGGATTTTTTTACCGAGCGCGATGTTTCTGCGACTGTTTACATAGTTTTAATGAAATTCAAAAATCGATCGACGTTTTCCACCCAAAATCTAAACTTTCTGTTTTTTAATAATTTGGTTAAAAAAACCGTAGCGAGGTACGACAACTTCCTACACATAGCCAGCTATAGTGCGCGTCAGGTCTATAGGAAATTTTTGTTCCAAATTGCGTGTCCACAAAATGGCGTTCGTTTTAGAGTTTTTTTTAAAAGTAAATATCGCAATCGATAGAGCACAAGTGCCGCTATCGAGTGTGCTGAAAATAAAAGTTCTGAATTGATGCACTTCAGAATTAAATTCGCTTTCATTCGGTTTTCACAATTTCAGCCACCACTCGGCCAGGCGTGGCTCTATTCTCCATCTAAAAAAAAGCATTTCGTAGACTTTTTACTTTTCAATCTTTTGGCGTTTTTACTTTTTTTCTATATATTTTTTTTGCAAAGTTACAAGCAAAAACCGAGTTATTATATAACAAATCTGGAATTATTTTCAAACGATATTCATTTTTTTCTCCAAGATTCTAAGAACGGCGCTCGAAAGGCTTGGTTTCTGAATAATCACACTTGGGTGACGTCGTTATGATAAAGCAGTATAGGTGAAAATTAGTCATTCCTAGAAGCATCCATCCTATACGGAGAAGAATTTTGAATGAGTTTGAATGACATCAAATGAAAAATTCTGCATAAAAATCTTTTTCTTGCGTGTAAAGTAGTACTTATAATGAAAACTTTGTTTTTATGGGTTGAATTATTTTAAGAATAGGTCATGTTCATTCCAGTCCCGGGAAAAAAGACTGATCAATGTCTACACGACTCTCAAATATCTTCCTGGATCCTGGCTGCAACTCACCGATTCTTTTATCATTCGAAATAAGGAATACCAAACACGAAATGAAATTATAAGTTAAGCGTCCAAATGGAAAATCCTTCAAAAATAGCGACCAAAAGCTATTGCTTTTGGTATATATATTAAAAAACCGGCACGAAGCTATGTATTACTGATTCGAATAATGCTAATAAAATGATCTCTGACCAACTGACTCGAAAAATACCTAAAAATGCTGTCCCTTCTCTGAAAATCTTCCCTTTTTATCACGTCTTGATATTTATTTTTTGCAAAACAAAATATAAAATTACAAATTTCATGACTGTTCATACATTTCTTCATTCAAAATTTTAAATAATTAAACTATAAATTTTCGAGCCCTTACTCGCATGAAATAATAAAGAAAACACTCAATTTTATTCAATAAGTAGGTACTTAATGTAAAACATTTTCATTATACTGCATTGCCAAATCATTTTAAATATATTTTGGAGGAAACAGGTCAGTATGTCTCCTTGGTAACTAACTAACTAACTAACTAACCATCACGCCGTTTCCCTGCAGGGGTAGGCAGAGAGGATTGAACGCCACACTCTTCTATCCTGGCACACCACTTTTGCTTCGGCCACATTCATACATCTTCTCATACACGTTCTACGATTGTTGCGGCTTTTAACAGGGCCATCCTCAAATACTTGTAGTACCTGATCGTGCCAGGTCTTTCGCGGACGCCCTCTATTCCTGTTGCCTTCAACATTCGCCTCATATATTTTCTTAACCATCCTTTCCTCGTTCATACGTTCCACATGACCAAACCATCTCAGCACTCCTTTCTTTATTATATCTACCACACTACAGCCAGCATTGCATTCACTTCTAATTTGTTCATTCCTCACTCTATCGACCAAAGATTTTCCACACACGTCTCCTTGGTACTGAATTATTATTTGAATGTATGCATAATTTTGCACTGTACCAGTGAATAAGATCAACTTTGCAAAGTTGGTCTTAAGATGAACATAAAGAAATCAAAAATTTTGATTCCTGAAAACAAAATCATCAAAATCAATAACAATAATATTCAAATAGTAGATAAATATGTTATATACATCTGGGACACACGATAAAAATGAACAAAGAAAACCAAACAGCAGAATTGCCAAGACGAATGAAGAACGCCAGACTTACGTTGTAGTGTCAAACCTGAAATATTTTCTTAGATATACACTATAGTAGGTTATATGTTTGGATATTGTGATATTTGAGCTCGGGGGATTTTAGCAGACATCAGATAATACTACAGGTACAAAAGGTTTAATTTATCGGTACAATACTCTACTTCTTCTTCATGTGCCCTGTCGGGTCCCCCCGACGTCGGCGATCATCTGGGAGAAAGTTTCCCTGTCCAGGGCAGTGCCGAACAGCTCTTCGAAGCTTCTTATCCCGGTCCACTCTCGGATGTTTCCAAGCCAGGAATGCCGCCTCCTTCCGACCCCTCTGCGACCCTCAATCTTCCCCTTCATGATGAGCTGAAGGATGGAGTATTTTTTGCCTCTCATTATATGACCAAAATATGAAATTTTACCGAGCTTTACTATTTGTTGAGTAACTGTATCTTTTTCTTTGCTCTACGTAAAACTTCAACATTACTAGTCATTTCAGTTAAAATGTTAAGGATATCTTGGACTGACATTACTAGTAACAATACTCTACACCCATTATAATCATATTCAGACGCCTTTCGCAGATCATTTCTTCCACAAGATACTTCTCAGCTCTATATATAATCATTTCATTTATGTTTTAGTAACAAATCTGAATTTTATACACTTTATTAGAGCCATTATTTAACAATATTACCCAGTACCTTATATTTTAACGTTTTACTTACATTTTTTTGTACCTGTATTACCTGTTATCTGCCAAAATCCCCCGAACTCAAATGTTGTAATATCTACCTTCTTCTCCTTCTGTAATTTACATGTACTGAAAATATTTCAGGTTTGAGTCTGGTAGTCGCTGGCTCCTACTGTATCATGTCCCCCAACGAGTTTCTTGTTCGGGATACCGTCTCCAGTTTGAGTTCCCGTTCCCGTTCGAGGCTCTTGGCTATTTGATACACTTTGGCAGAGGTCAAGCTCGTGTCGATCAGGGTAGCCGAGCCGCCTTCCACCAATCATAATCGTCCACTTCGACCCCGATCAAAACGGAGTCATTAGTCTGTTAATAATGCCGAAACGGCAAATTCAGTTAACATTTTCCAATTAGTTAATTGAACTAAATGTTTAGTAACGGAGCGCACTTCATTTATACGACTCTCCGAAAATTTATAGTCGATACATAATTTAAGTGATATTACGTCAGTAGTTGAGAAAAGTGATTTAAGTGAAGAAAATTGACGAATTAATAATATTTTTATATGTAGGTATGTTATTTTTCTTAATTTTTAGTTTCATGTAAGGTGTTTGAGACTTGTGCTAATATAGAGCTTGAACGAAATAATTTCCAAACAAGAAAGGTATTATAGATGCTCATAGAGACGAAGCTATTTTTGTATTGGAAAGTTGGTATGAAAGTCTCCTTGACTGTTCATAGGGCTTACGACCTATATAGTACGGCTGGCTGTGATCACTTTACATAATGTAACTTTCACCAAATCCACCCATCATAGACTACCACATCTATCAAATTTTCGGAACTTGTATATATATCTTAACTTTGCACATCTTGTTTCATACCTGAGTTGTAGTTTTGTTACCGCCATCTGTGATTTGATAATTTGTCTTTCCCATAAACTTAAACAGATGTCGCCGTTCGTATGAGATATCTTTATTTTTGATCTGGATTAACATTACTTACTACTTAAATATTTACTAACATACTTAAAAATATTCTGGAAATAATTTCCGAGTCCCGTATTCCCCTCCTCTTTTCCCACCGCAGCGCTAAATAGCTGATCGGGGATCTTGTGACAGAACGGAGTTATGGGCCATTATATTTAAACTTTGTGGACTCTTAGTCTAATATATTGTGCAGTGCATGTGCCCTTGACGGAGTGATTCTCTAACTTCAATACAATCCACGAACGAAAACGATCCAGGAAGCGGAATAAGGGGAGTCCATGTTTCCTGTTTCATGAATTTCTGGTGCTTAGTTGTGTCACATGATTTTCAGACAAAACAATTACTCCCGCTAGCGGCAGTTACGTAAAGTAATTTGTGGTTGCGCCAGTATCTTTATTTTAAAATACATTTGAACGCCTGCTTGCGGAGAGATAGGCAAACTCTACGCCTGTCTCCGCTACACACACGGGATCGCTCAGGGCCGGCTTCAGTTCACATACGACCGCCATCGCCGCTTGTAACATTTCAACCATCTGTCATTTTGTGCATGTGTTCATTGAGGTGAAGTCGGCAAGCTGTATCTTACAGTCCACAATCTGAGTGCCGAGTTCAATAAATCGGAAAAAACAAAAAGGTAAGTGTTTGCTTTGTCTCTCTGTGGACGGGCTTTTCGCATCTTACTGGACAGCTCACTTGCCCCTTGGAAGTTTCCATGTATTTTACATTACCTTTATCGATCCAATTTGCCTATCGTACCAGAAAAAGTGGATTGCTTTAAAAATGGATAATACATGTTAATCAATTAATAAATGAGACTTACAGATAATGTCGATATATTCACGGAAATGTGAGAGGCAGCTATAATGCACCTGCCCCGAATAGGAGGAAATCCGTGGTTCGAATCCCGGTAGAAGCCAAATATTTTTTCGTGGATTTTTCTGTACCTTTGTCTTTCTAATTGGTTAATTAATTTGGTTTTAAAAAAATTACTGTTCAAAAACTATGCTTGTTTCAAACAACGCCATTGATCCTATGAATCATTCATCTCTATTTATTATTCGCATTAAAGTGACCCCTTCTTAGGTTTTTACAAAAAAATATTAAAATATTTCCAACCAGTGTTTTCCTTGTAAAAGATAAAAATTCAATGACGGAATAATTTATTTATTTTTGTCAGTAGTAAAGTCCTTAATAAATGAATAAATAAATTTTTAAACGACAGCAGAAAAACGGGTTGAATTAATCAAGATAATGGCAGTAGCTACTCCCGAGATAAGGGCTGTTGTGCTCACTGCCGAGATAAGGGATGAAACACGGAGCGCACTTTAGACTTACAAATTTTCGACAGCTTAAAAAGTACTTGAATTCAGCATAATCGGCTTACAAATAAATCTACATCAAAAGACATCTCTAAGACGAAAAATTAAAAAGAATAAGAATTTATTTTACAGTGTTAAAACCAGATATTATCTACCCACGAAAAAGTAGAAGATTAGAAAATTTCTTAGCATTTTTATGTGCCTTCACTTTTACCTTATGTTTAATTTTCACAACACAAACACTAACAATTTTTTTTACATTTTGCCTAATCTTGTGTAACTATTTCAGAACGTCGTTTGTCCTATAATACATCGTAAAAGTATTAATTTTCTTCCGTTTTGAAGCTACGAAGATTCAACATTTAACCCTTTAGAACGCATCTTCTGTTACCAGCCTGTAAATGTTAATTTTTTTTCAATCAAATCTCTAATTAGTTCCCTTTAAATACATTAAGTTCTTGTTTAACTCGAGGTCAGAATAAAGAGCCAGTGTCCATGGCTTATAAAGGCCCCGTCGTTTTTAGCTATCGTTAAGATATAATATTACGTATACATCATCATTTTTTCATGTTTTTATTAATTTAAAACTGGTCCTTCGAGCCGGATCAAATCTTTGTCAATACCTGATCTCAGGCCTCGTGTCTTGAAACAACTTGAGAATAGACATAAATGTTTAAATAGATGTGACGTAAAAATAGCAGGATAAAAGTAACAAGTTTGGAAAGATGCCAACTTAAGAAAGCAAGTAAAATAAATAATAAAGAAAAAGGTTTATGGCGATGAAGTGAGTTTTCAAGGGTATCAGATAATAATGATGTCGTTCTTTCTAGCTATAAAAGTATATATAGACTAAAATCGTCTACATGTAAAGATAACGCCCACACAAAACCGTAAAATATGTTTTAATAAAGAAAGATGAATGTATTTTGACATGCTAGACCAGTGGTGGGATAATTCAATAATTAGTGATGGGGCAATTAGTGCTCAGAGTCCAGAAAGAGTACGGATACCCACATATTTCGTCATCATCATCAGACATTTTCTATATACTTTAACATGAAGTTCTACCTAAATTTTTCTACTCTCCAAATTTTTCTACTCTCCATTCTTATTCGCTACCGCGTATTTCCGCAGAATATTGTATGATTTGTTGATCCTCGGGTACCACTGCATTCTTCTAGAGATTGCCGGAAAGAACATTGTGACCTCCCCATTGCCATTTTGTGCATTCACTTGCATTTTCGCAAGTTTCTCTTCTTGTCTCTTCATGTGATTACCTAACGGTTAGGTTAGGTTACGATAGGTTAGGTTAGGTCCTAACCCAACCCAACATACATATTTGTTTAAATAATTGAAGTTTTAGACCACTCTTTTGTTGAGACCACACGTTCTTGCAGAAATACAAGAGAGCCGGTGTAGTGCTCACACAAGTATACATTGATAGAACACTTTTAATTTTAGACACGGTAGATATAATATTAATAATGTGAAAATCTATTCACTCTATCTATCCTTACGTTGAATACTGCGTGTTAACAAATGAATGGTTTGTTTTTTAATTTCGGTACCTGCTTACATACAGCTGGTAAATTGATGTTTGTTAGTTATTATTCACTCCTTGTCTTGTAAACATATTTTTATAAAAGTACTAGCTGTGCCCGCGCGGCTTCGCTCGCGTAGATTTTTAGTACACTGTTTGGATCGTCATAGAACTTTCGCGAACCGTCTAGAACATTCTCCTTCCAGAATTTTCAAGAAATTTTTCGAATGTACAGGAACCTTTTAAGCACACCGACACATTCCGCCACTCAGTTTAGAACCTTATAGAACTTTCGGAAATTTTCTAGAACCTTCTCCTTCCGGAACTTTCTAGAGCAGGTTTTTCCGGAACGTCCTGGACTCACCGACACAGTCGGCGCGCCTATTTTGAAACAATCTGAAGCATTTGCGGCCTTCCCATAACAAAACAATGTACTAGAAACCCCCACCAAGCTCGCATATTTTCGATGTGACACCAAGGGCTATCCACCACCATAACTACCGATGGGTGGGTGGGTGGGTGGTTATGGCTAGTTGTGGAGAAAACTTGGCGGATAGGGAAACACGGGTTTCTTTTTATTTATATATATTGATATATTTATTATTCAGTTCTTGTCTTGTAAACATCTTTTTATAAAAGTATTAAATACGCATCTCTAATTTTAAATGATTTAAATATTTGCCACGTTACTCAAAGAAGATTTCATGTGTAGCGTCGGACATCTTCCGTCACTCTAGAAATTGATAGCCATCACCATATTGTTACTACCAATTCTGCCAAAGACTTAATTAAATGCATTTTTGTAGTTAACGTCTTGAAAGATATCTCTGCCTTAGAGCTTCGAAACTGGAGAGAGCTGACACTAGATCGAGATGAGTGGAGGAAAATTATTGGGGAGGCCAAGACCCACCAAGGGTTGTAGTACCAAGAATGATGATGATAATGATTGTAGTTATGTCTATGAATCTGTTGTTCAAATAGTATCCAAATTTAGCACCGCGCATTAAGTTCACTTTAATAGGCTTTGAGTTAGGAAAATCTGTGGGATTCATAATGTTTCGCTCTACAAAACTAAACATGTCAATTTGCCTTAAAAATTGTCTTGATTCATTTTAAATTACGAAAAATATATAGTGATGTTAAAATAGGTACCTACCATCAAAATTTATTTATTTTCGTTCTTTCCGCGAGAGTCCATAATAGTGACAGGATTCGCGGCTGCTAACTTAATGCCAATGACAAAATTCAGGTCCGTTTTTATTTAACGGGTGGGCAAATTCTGTTAGCCGGAAAATCCTGTTAGTGCCTGTACCAATATACAATGTTGTATTTTCTATCGCTATGGAGGGTTAGATAGAATACAAAAATTAAGATTTTGATGACTAGGGTGTGTGATATTACGTTCAACAATATCGTGAATTTTTATTTGTTTAATAGATTGTTAGTTAACTTTGTTAAAACCACAACCAGATTTTAGGTCTACCGGTTTCGAGACGTACTCGTCTCTTCGTCAGGACCAACACTACACCACTACATTCACAACACTACACACCTCAACCATAGTATTGTTACACTTCCACCAATAATTGATCACATGCGTGTTAGTCTTGTTGACAAACATGCACTGCTAGTCTAATGAACCATCAGGGATCTACCGAAAGAGAGTGAGAGGGGGCGGGGTCTAAATTTTATTTGTAAATTTTATTTCTAAATTAAATTTTATTTGTTTTAGTGCATTAAAATTCTTTTAACGCTTGCATATTAATCACTTGTATTTTTTTTTCTGTAAATTAATCACAATTTCACACAGAACAGAACACAATAAAATGCAAATAGAGAGAGCTATCAAAGGTATGCGATTCCAAGTGTATGAACCCACTCAAGTTCTTTGACTGTAGCTCTCAGTGAAGGAGAAGACTTTGTATATCTTAAAATATATAGGTACATAAATGAACTTAATACAAAGCCGAACGTACATGATACTGTGTCGTATCGTTGCTGCAAACACTGAAAATTAATTAGCGATTAATGATTAATCAATTATTCAATGTACGAAGTCAATTAGCACTTAACTTAATGCTATTCTTTTAAATCAAATATTTTCATTTATCATTCGTTTATGAATTCTTCATTATCGCTGAGTAACACGTATTTAACATTCACTAGAACATTTTATACAATGCTCGCTCGTATTAATCGCTCCGGTTTATTTCGCCACTTAGGTAAGTACTTCGCTCGATTATTCGTTTGATATCTGTCGCTTCAATTATCGCACCTGGCCACCCTGGCCTTACGGCTTGCAGGCGACTTCGCAGTGATTTCGCACGGTAACGAACTGTCAACGCGACTACTCTCCAGCCGCGGCCAGCGCCATATTTATATTCGAATGCTGATACTTTCGTACTTTCTGGATTATTCTAGGATTTAGGAGAAGGTCCTCACGCTTTTAGGCATTTATGGACGTTTTTAGACATTTCCCGAAAGATTTAAATTACCCTAGATTTTTATATGCTGTTCTCGATTTTTCGATAGTGTTATGACAAGTTACATATTACCAGGGGTTTGGACAGTTCGTAAATTCTTTTTAGCATCTCGTTATAATACTCTTTTCGGAAATAATTTATCATTTCTTTGTTCTTTTGTAATTTTTTAAAGGTCATCTAACACTTAAATAATTTTAATATTTAAAAGTAAAGTCACTTCGTTAAGTTCATTGACAACAAGTAAAAAGCTCTTAAATAAATTTACTTTTCTTCATTATTAATATTTTTGCATCTTGATGAGAAATGAGACTTCCATCCAACCGTATTTTTTATGAAAACATCTTCATAATATATATTTAAGAAGCAATGTGAAATATTACAATGAGATTCTCTGTTGCGAAAATATAGTCTTTTGAAATTAGTCATCCCATTTCTGAGAAGGATTTTACATTTTGTGTAAGGCCTTGTCTTACGTCGTACCGCGGGTATTTATTTCATTTTAAGTTGACATCTTGAAAATATACGGATTTTCAAACATCCCCTGGCTCCTCCCCTTTCTCCCCACCCCGCTGTTGCGTCGCACACACGAACAAAGGACCATTCGGAAGCGACCACCTTCGATCCCGCAGCACAATGGTAGGAAGCAAAGGAGTGGAGAGCCAGCCGAGGGGAGATCAGTGAAGAGGTCCTGAAGGACTCCGCGCGGGGGATGATTATCATATTCGAGTAACAATACGGCTTCCGGTCCCCGCTTCGGCCGCGGAGGGAAGAAGTTGGAATTTATGACCGACCTGAAATTCTTAAATTCCTCCCCCACCCGAACATTCCAATCCCCATTAGCATCAGAATAGACTTGCCGAAATAAATTCTTACTGTAGGCTTTAGTTCATTTTTTGGTACTTTTGATGAAAGTAACGGGTATTTCAAGAAACCTACGATTCTTCTTCTTCTTCTTCTTCATTAGCCTTCATTTCTCCACTGCTGGATATAGGCCTCTTCCATATCTACACCATCGCTACGCGATTGAAGGAACACATTGGAGCAATTAAAAACAATAACTCCAATACATCTGCAATCTGCGAACATGCATCCAAAGGGAATCTCTGTCACTTCATCAGATTTGACAAGGCAAAAATCTTATCAACAGTACCGTACCTTATACCCAGATTAGTGAGGGAGTCCATTGAAATATACAAACATCCCGATTTCAATAGAGATAACAGTTACAAACTATCAAGTATTTGGCGCCCTGTTCTAATGACACTGATTCAACCCTTGAGAGAAGTCGCAGTAAAATCTATTGTAGAAGAAGAGAACACTCCACAACAAAGTGCATACAATTGACGCCCTAGAAAGCAGCACCTTTAATCAGTCCGACCTCCACCTCCGCGGGTAAAGGTCGTCCTCCTGATGACCTTGGATAAGTATCCAACGAAACGTCAAGATTCGCTTCTCGGTAATACATACGGTGCATATAAAATATCCGAAATTACAGTTAAATACTCTTCCATACCCTTCCATCCTTCCTTGTTGTTTGATAATTGTAGCCATTTCTTTCCCCCAACAGCGGCTATATCGTCGGCCCATCTCTTTTGAGGTCTTCCGATGCCTCTTTTATTCTCCCAAGGTCTCCATTTCAGAACTCTTGTAGGCCATCTTGTAGCATCCTGCCTTGCAATTAATTTTTAAAATCAATGCCAAGAATCACAACAATTTAGATCTTCTTAATACCCGTATAGAGTAAGTAAATGTTTATATTGTATATGGAACAGTGCATCGTGTAAAAAGCCCACTCTTTTTCCCTTTTCTTTAAAAAATATGAATATGCACACGGAATGCGTGCCACATCAAAATTCCTGCTATTTTCAAACTAATCTAGTTGCCTGTGTTATGTTACAATAGGATTATTTTAACTCCTGTGTGTCGGTGATGTAACGTAGGTCTACCTGTCATACAAAATATGAAATATCTACCTTATTTACGAAAACTAAAACGTCACATTTTTTGTAATCATCGAATAGACATTTTCACACCAAAATTACTAAATTAAATTATTAGGAATGTACGGATTTTTTAATTAAAAAATATTTATTCATTACTCTCGTATTTTCAGCCAGTGTGTAAGAGAGAGCAGTATATTGTACATCGCAGTTAAATCGAGCAAGAAAGAGCACGACAATACCATACATTTCATGTAGGACAGAGATGGCGGTTGCTTGGGTTTCAGCGAAAACAAAAACAATATAGAAAGAGTACGATAGAGTCGGGTAACACGTGCTAGACAAAGACGGAGTGCATGCGACTGAAGCGAGCAGGCGACGGCGTCGTTATATTCAGTTGCTATTGAAACGTCGGCGGAAGCGCGCGCAAATTCGATTTGCCATTTTTATAATTATTTACTAAAATAATGCAAATATGTATATTTACCTTACATAATTATATAAAGGAACCTTTAAAAAGTCTTATCTGTATTGTATATATGTATATTTTATCACATATTAAAAACTATGCCGATTTTTAATCAGGTAACGCTGTGTTACTCCACCGTCCCCAAAGTTTTTTTTTAGCATAGTCTTAGTTAATTCCTGGAATCAGGCTTGAATCCGACCACTATAGGATCTTAATCACTAGACCAACTAGCTACTTTTAATACAGACTATTTCTCTCAGGGCGTTTTTCACTTTGTCGCAAAGATGCGACTCTGTTGTAGCAATGACGGCTTCGATGTTAGCTTTTAATAGACGCCAAACTGAGGTCAGCCTATGCTGCAGCTGTATTAAGAGTTGTTAAACCGAAGAACATTGTCAGAAGACTAAGAACTTGGTGAACGGGCATTTGCGGTGGCAGACCCTAAAGTGTGGAACTTTATCACATCTTCCGTCCTACCACAGTATACCCAGAACAGTAGTTTATCTCTGGCCTGTCGGCGAGTTATTAGCCTACTCTTGCGTTGACGCTAGGGTTGTCACTTGATTTTTACTCCCTTTCTTTTAACTCGTAGCGTCTGAGATTCCGACGCATAAGGTAGACGCGAAACCCGAAAATTTCTGTAATTAGTATACCTAGTTTCTGCACTTAAATTGCAAGAACGCTGATTAACATCAACGTAGACTTTTAAAAACTCACAGTCTTTGTGATAATCAACACACCTTTTTAGTAAAGCACCACAAACATAAAAAAGGCATTTTTTTCAGGAAGCGCATTTTTTTTCTAAAGCGGCGGCTGCGAGCGCGAATGGCACCGAAGGCACGGCCCTTACAGCCGCCGCCTTGTGCCCCCATATTCTATGTCAATGTGTGCGTCACAGTGCGTGCGTACACGGCGCCGAGCACGCACGCACACATTCCAATGGGTAGCGGCCAGTTTATATGAAGACTACTGTTCTTAGTATACTGTGGTCTTACTGAACAATGCGTAGGAAACTTTATGTAAAACAAATGGATCATAACAACTTTGAACACATACTTTTAATATGGGGTAACAGTTTCACTGCGAGAAAGAGAAGGAATAGCACAGGAGTGTGACAGCATAATTGCAGAAAATACTGCGTATATTGCGCATCAACACACTTTAAACCCGTGGCATAATTAGGCTAAATATTGAATATTATAATGTCCGCGGGTACAGATCGCTCTCCTGATGACGTTGAATATGACTTCAACGAAACGTCGAGAATTATCTCTCGGAAAACATACGGTTCGTATAAAATATCCGTAACCATTTGCAGTTAAATATGTCTAACGACCGAAATAATAACCTTTACTCTTTAATAGGTTGAATATGCTTTTTGTCGAACCGACTTTTTCCCAACCAAAGTTATCCCGAGATATTACGAGTACAAATCTAAATTCAACATAACCCCAATTCATCGCGTTTGACATTTAGTTCCGACGTCTAATGTCAAAGTTGAAATTTTTAAAAATTGAAATCTTGTTCATATTAACATTAATAAGTCTCGAAGCTACGTAGACACTTTTAATGTTTAGTAATAATCGAAAATTAATAATTTTAATCAAAATTATTACCAAATCAGTAGATGCGTGGTCGAAAATATTTCAGTTTCAAAGCTCCAGCTAGCCGGCAAGTTGGTGGAAAATCAATTGTAAGATTTCGCCACCACAACAAACAAACAGACAAAGAGAGCTAGTTAAAAGCATGTAAAAGGCCTGAAATTACTCCTATCCAAAAAATATATGTCCGTAAATTAGCAAAAATTAAAAAAATGAATAAAACACCAAAGTAGGATTAAACTGTTGTGTGATAAGGGCTCTTGAGGTGAAATTTTATTAAATAATAATAAATAATTCACGATCATTATTATGAACGTAAATGGACTAACATTTGAACTTTGACATACAAGCGTAGAGTTATCTCCAAAAAACCTCCTTATCTCGAGTTGTTCAAAAATTTCATAAAAATCCCATTCATTTTTTCCACATTTTTTTTGCTATTCTGAAAATAGCAATATTAGGATATAAGATCTTTAATAGACGAAAATAAAAATAAAAAATATAAGAGAAGTAGATATTCGTCGGTGTTCGGTGTTCGTCGTACTTAAATAAGAAGATTTGTATATTTTCACGTATCTCTCTCAAAGTAAATGCCTTTATTTGTGATGTCCGATTTCTACGGTCTGATCTGACAGCTAGGCAATTCTTATGTTTTGACTAAAATTACATCAAATAAGTACTATGCTGTATTTAAAGATTATAGAAAAAAGATTATTTCATATGCACTTATTAATTTCTTCTCTCAAAGCGTCCCCTGATGTAAAATTATCACAATATTGTCATTGTCGAGTTGGACTATAGAAAAGAGAATCATTGTTGAACAGTTTTTATATTGGTCGAGTTGGTCCATAGAAAAGAGAATCATTGTTGGGCTGTTTTAATATTTGAAGTTTGACGTAAACCTTCGTCTCGTTTATATTTTATTTTTATTTTCGTATATTAAGTGTTGGCAAATTCAGAAAAATAATAACAATTTTTCTGAATTTGCCAACCACCTCATAGAAAATGATCATAAATTTGACGCAAAAACAGGGGTAAAAATATTAAATACTAATAATAAAGTTTTAAAATTGAATAATTTAGAAATTTTTTACATAAGGGAGGCTGTAAATAATAGAGCACCCCTAATTAACAACCAAATTAATTTTCTATATAGCCCTTTGTTCAATTTAATGTTCACAAAAGATAGGGTAACACCCACTTTAGACCCCGCCCCCTCTCACTCTCTTTCGGTAGATCCCTGATGGTTCATTAGGCTAATCAGTGCATGTTTGCCCCTGACAAGACTAACACGCATGTGATAAATTATTGGTGGAAGTGTAACAATACTATGGTTGAGGTGTGTAGTGTTGTGAATGAAGTGGTGTAGTGTTGGTCCTGACGAAGACGGGTACGTCTCGAAACCGGTAGACCTAAAATCTGGTAGTGGTTATTACAAAGTTAACTAACAATCTGTTACCTCGGTCTTAACTCACCTGAAGGAGGAAACGGATGTTTCCGAAACGTGCAGTGTGACAAGTCTCAAATATAAAATAGTGGAAAAAACACAGTTCTTACATCCCAATATTGCTTTTTTCAGAATAGCACAGAACATCTATTTTAATTCCTGCATTGCTCGTTGCTGCTTCAAAAGGGATTTTTGGTGATCTCTCTATACAAGGGCGATTGCAGCCTGATCTCATCCCGCAGGACCAAACCACGTCCCTGGGCCGAGTCACGCATGCAATAAATATTTTATTGAAGGGAAGCGTTTAGGGCTCAGGGCGTGCGGTGGAGCAGAGGGAACACTAAAGGAAAATCTGGCGGCTGTACCGAACCCTATCAGTCGTTAAAGCACCATTCGTTCGATAAATATTAAACCAGTTCCTACAGAGCCAATACTTTCAAAAGTTCCATGAATTATTCCACCAACAGCCGGGTTATGCTGAGAACAAACGAAATGTTTGATTACTTTTGCGAATCGAACAAATATTTGGATACAAATAAATTAAAACATCAGGTACTGAAAAAACTTGTAAAACAAACTTCTTTGTCCAAACACTGTCTTGGCATTTATTGGCTGATACATTAAAGAAGTGGACATTCTAGTATGGTGCATTTGCTGGGTTCGTTTATTTGCACAGAGTTTGAATAATGGTAAGCTGGCTGACAGTCATGATTTTATTTTCGCTGAATAAAAGTTGTGAGGAGTATAAAAAACTTTTTTAAACATGATTTTTAAGATTAATTTTTGTGCATTATGTAAAGGCTCTAGGGTGGTCTTATAGCAGTTTCCCCATCAAATAATATTATAGGTTAGTAATGATTGTATAATAGCATAATATATAAGAATGTTCTTAGGTTTTCACGGCCACTCAGAATCTTCAAGTTTGTGTTTACTGGGGTATTATGCCGTGTTGTTACGACCTTTCGGGCCGACGTTTCGGATCCCATTGCAGGGTCCATCATCAGGGCTGATGTGTTGTCTTGAATGTTGGTGTTGTGGTTAAGTATCGGCTTGCAATACCGTGCCGAAGTCATGATGTGTTGTATTGTGTTGTATGTATGATTCATCTGTTGTCTGATCACTAATCTTCAAGGAAGCACTAGAAATCTACAAGCATCCGATAAACATTAATAGAGATGATGGTCTCAAATTAAAAACATCTTGGTATCCGGCGCTTCAAAGTCATTCTCGTCGCAGACTCCGCAGAGATAGTGAACAGATGAATCATACATACAACACATCATGACTTCGGCACGGTATTGCAAGCCGATACTTAACCACAACACCAACATTCAAGACAACACATCAGCCCTGATGATGGACCCTGCAATGGGATCCGAAACGTCGGCCCGAAAGGTCGTAACAACACGGCATAATACCCCAGTAAACACAAACGTGAAGATTCTGAGTGGCCGTGAAAACCTAAGAACATGATTTTTAAGATTAATTTTTGTGCATTATGTAAAGGCTCTAGGGTGGTCTTATAGCAGTTTCCCCATCAAATAATATTATAGGTTAGTAATGATTGTACAATAGCATAATATACGGTTTTTAAAGTGTCTTTGTCCAGTATATTCCGTAATTCCTTGAAAATATATGTAAGTTTTCTAATTTTATTTGTTAACTCTTCCGTTCATTTCATTCCACTTCAGGTGTTTATCAATAATTATTCGAAAGGTACTTGATGTTGTCTACTCTTTCCAAAGATTGACAATTGCATTCCTGTACACAGGTACGTAATGTCAGATCATGCCATCAGAGCTCTCTCAGTCGTTAAAGCACCATTCATTCAATAAATATTAAACCAATTCCACTACCAGGGCAATACTTTCAAAAGTTTCATGAATTATTCCACCAACAGCCGAGCTGTACTTAGAACAAACGAAATACTTGATTACTTTTGCGAATCGAGCAAATATTTGGATACAAATAAATTAAAACATCAGGTACTAAACAAAGCATGGAAATATTACGTAAACAATTTTTCCACTCAGACTGACTTGAAATTCGTTTTTAAACTAATATTTTGTATCGTATAAAAGGATCCTGCGCTCTATTCAGTTTCATGGGTGGAGTGCAATTACGTCATTGTTTACGTTATGAATTTTTACGTCACGTTAAAGACAATGACGCGACTATGGCAATCAAAAATATTTGTCACGCGACAAAAACAATGAAAATGCAATATCAATATTTTTATTACTTTGTTATAAGAACACAATTACTGGAATTTAAAATACGTTTTTATTTAAAAATGTACTACACGGATATTAATTACTCTAGCTAGACCGCATTCAAAAGAATGCGCGCAAAAATATGTGTGTTGTTACAATGCAAAAAATTAACACAAAAGAAGTTTTTCTAGTATATGAATAACCTTTTTTAAACTAAAAAATATATATTTATTTGGAATATTATATTGAGGCTTGTAATACGGGCTTGCCAGGCAACTTTCCCCCGCTTTCTTCTTACCGGACAAAGCTAGGGAATGGTCTTTTGATTGTGGTCGACCTATACTTTAGTTAATACTTTAATTACTATTTTAGTTTCGAGGAGAGAATTCCCTCTCGTCATCAGAGGTACACATAGTTAATAATGTTATTAACTATATTTGATAATGAGAAGGACTGCTCCTCTCGAGTAATAGTAAAACTATATTGTAAACTCATATTATTTGTATAGTGCAAAGTATCAATGATACGATTGCTGGATCTACAGACGAATAATCATTAATTAAGATGAATTATATGTGTCTCACAGAGACGAATCATGTGGAAAAGCTTGTTAGGAAGTCTTTGTTGGACTTACGACCTGTCGTAGCTGGCTTACTTACTGGCTGATGGTCACTTTACACAATGTAACATTCACGATTCCACCCAACAACAACAACACATATAATAAATTGTTAAAAGTTGAAATCTAGGGATTTACCAGCAACAATAATTTGGCGAACTGAAGCTTGATTGCGATATTATAAATGCAGATCCTCATTAAACATCAGCGATATTACATTGAAGATAGAAGTGAGCCATGGTGAGCCATCATCATTGCGTGAGGATGGGTTCCAAGTACTACGATTAGACTGCACATCAATTGTCGTCAGCTAACCTGATGAATCGTGTGGGACGTGATTCATCAAATTAAAAGACTGAATTGGGCTATAATTGGAAACCTACCATATCTTTCATACCTTGTACTTTCCAATTGAATCAATCAAGATAGGCACAAAAAAAAATTATAAAAATTAACAGTAAATTTAATTCACTTTTTGCATCGAAGTCGTTTTTTAACAAGTCTATTATAAATATACTTTTATCCTTCATGCATCATTCCACTAATCCACAAGATCAAATGTATACGTAAATTATGATTAAGCTTGTAGATTCGTGGAACCAGAAATTCAATTACAAAGACGATAATTTGTTTATTCAATTCAATTCAATTCAATTCAATTTATTTCACGATAATATGTACATGACAAACAAAATGTTTAAGGCATACATATTAGGAAGTATATATCAAAAATGAAAGTATTTAATAAATTAAAAATAACATAAAATCTGGTCAAAGGTGTAGGAGAATCCCGCTTCGGAAAACCCCCTCAGACACATGGAATATATCAATACCCAAAGCAATTTTGTTCAGCATAGCTGTGGCTCTTCCAACAGGCATAACCATCGGCAGGTTGGTCCTGTATATTAGAATGTGAAACAATCTATGCTGACGATGTCTAGTGTAATTATCAGGAACATACAAACCAATGCTCTGCATAATTTCAGGATTATCGATCATACCGCGCAACAATCGATAAATGTGTAATCAAATACACATTCCTTCTAGTCTCTAACTATTGTAGCCAAGCATACCCTGGAGAAACTCGGTTGGTTAAAGCCAAGGATAATGCCCGTACTCTCTCATGTAGAGATATCTCAGAAACTTCTTTTGGACTTTCTCCACCATAAGAGAGTACTTGCCCTCATGTGGCCCCCAGATCATCGAGCCACTCTCGAGTCTACTCCGCACCAAGGAGTTGTAAAGAGTTCTGAGTACGCGGGTATTCTCGAAAACCCTGGCAGTACGCAGAACAAATCCTAACATTCTCAAAGCATCACCACTGATCGTCTCTATGTGATCGTGAAATGTTAGGTTGCTTACAAATCTAACACCTAGATCTTTAACATTTGATGTTCTTGTCAGATTTTGATCGTTCATTTTGTAGCGAAAAAATAGAGTTTTTTGGGCCCTAGTGAAGGATGTAACCGAACACTTGGAAACATTAAACAAAAGTTTATTTCGTCTTCCCCATTCACATATATTTGATATATCTGCTTGGAGAAGACGAAAATCGTCCAAAGTTGATACCTTTAAGAAAAGCTTTAAGTCATCCGCAAATAACAGAAAGCGCGAGTTTAAGATTACATTTTTTATATTATTAATAAAAATCGAAAACAACAATGGACCCAGGTTAGATCCTTGTGGGACACCCGAGAAGGTAAAGAAGCACTCTGACGCGAATAGGCCGTAGGAGACGTATTGGTTCCTATTTTGGAGGTAGCTCGACATTAATTTTAGCATACCATCCGAGAAACCAATCTCATACAACCTTTTCAATAAGACATCATGGTTGACTGTATCAAAGGCTTTGGCGAAGTCATTATATGAACAGTCTACCTGATGTCCCGCGTCCAGAGCTTCCGTGACGTAATTTGTGAAGACCATCAGATTTGTCTCAACCGAGCGGCCTTTCCTAAATCCATGTTGTTCATCAATTATAAATGGCTCTACTCGGGAAGCGACGGTTCTACTTATTATGATTTCAAATACCTTAGCTGGGGCAGAGAGAACAGCTACAGGTCTATAATTTTCTACGGACGACTTAGAGCCACTCTTATGTATGGGAGTAACTTTTGAAGTCTTCCATGTTTCCGGGAAGATCCCTGTATTAATGGAAAGATTATACAAAAAACAAAGTGGTTTTTTTATCAGTTCCACACAACCTTTTAAGAGAAATGTTGGAATGAAATCTGGACCAAGAGAATGAGTATTATTTAATTTTTTTATAGTGTCGGACACATCCTTCTCACTGATATTTTGAACATCAATAGACTGTGCACCGATCGGAGAACATTGCCTAGCAATGTTAATATCCAGAAGCGGAGGTTCACTACTATACACTGTTTTAAAATGACCTGCAAACGCCTCAGCAATATCTGCACCCCGTACCATTTTTTCGCCCCATGTCATGGAGTTAACATTCCCGCCATCCGCCTTTTGTGACTTTATGTAGTCCCAGAAAGTATTAGGATCTTGAATAATGTTATTTTCCATGCTGGAAATGAACTCCCGGTATGCTAATCGAATGTTACGTCTTACGATGGATCTGTAACGTCCAAACATCTCATAATCACCGTGACGACCAGAAGCTTTCCATTTTTTATGATAGAAATGCTTAGTCCGTATGTCTCCAATAATATCCCTAGAAAACCACCTTGGATTTATGCAAAGCTACAAAAACTCTTGAACGTGCACTAGAGCATTGTTTAGTTTATTTTGTCTGGATCATTCTAGATCAACGCGATTATTTGCGAGCTAGCAACGTTATTTCAGTCATTGCGTATGAAAATTTGTTTTTTAATTAGCTTTTTACAAGCTTTCGCAAAAGAATTATTTCAATATGTTTCGGCTTATTTTCCCGTAAGCAATAATTTTAGCCATTTTAAATTAAATATTAGGGAATATGAAAATAATATACACAAGAAGTCTTATCTCGAGCGAAAAAGGGTAGTAAAACTAGTCAATTATACAAAGAAGTGTGAAGAATCACGGAAATCACTCAATAATTAATTTTTCAAATTAAACTCTGCTCAAAGAAAGATTAATCAGATATACAGGGACAATAATATTTTTTTTCAAAAAATCCTTGTTTACAAATAAAGGTACTTAATACTAGTTTAACAATAAAATATAAGATATATTACACTTTTTTTTTGTTAAATTTGTGGATTATGCCACTCTACTAGGCTACGCCTGTCCCAGAGTGGCGTTATAGAACACAATTATAATATTTTTTGAATTCGTCAGTAATATTTATTTTCATAAGGTAGTAATTATGTATCTACAAAGTATCAAGTGCAATGTTAGTGAAAGTTGAATGAATCATAAGTCCAAGTGTAAATATGTGTAGAATAATTGTTTAATGTAAAAAGGGTTAAAGTTTTGTTTAAGATTATTTTTTATTTTCCTTAATTAATTTATTTATTTATTTAGGTATATATTTTTATTTGTAGACATTATTATGCAATTTCAGTAACTGTATAACATGTAAAATCTCTAAAGAGAGATTTTCACGAGCGACTTGAAGTTCAGCGCCAGATCAATAAACACATATTTCCACCAACACAGGTAGACTGAGTGAAATCAATTTGAACGGCCGCTTAAATTCAATCAGCTATCGAAAATTGTGTTTTCATTACCTCCGTGGTGGACGCCAGCAGTTAGAGAAAGCCTTCCCGAAAGAGGTTAACGTCTCGTCGGGGAAGTCCCGCAGGAGCTCCGGGACCGCACGCACAGTAGGAACATAAATCTCACCCCGCTTCCACCCTCGAAGCCTCCCTCGAAGCCTCCCCGCGTCTCTCCGGCAGATCGTGTAATTTTTTAATGCTGTAAGGAAGCTGATGGGGTGAATTTATTGCTAATATAAATACGCTCGGGTAAACACACAATGGCGCGCGAAAGAAGGCTTTACAAACATCCCTCTACGTTTTCAGTTTCTCCGGCGTTTTGTAAAATAATATTTCTCTCAAGGCATATTGAGTCTCAACTATAACGGTACTACGAGCAATAAGCTTTATCGCGAAGGCTTCGCGGTAAATTTGAGATGTTTCAACTTCAACACGTAGGACTTCAAAGAACTCAATGAAGGGGAAACATTATTTGAAATTGGTTATAAATTGTCAGGAAGAAAGAATGTACTCGTAATTTTATATTCTCTGCGAGTTTTAAATAAAGTGAAACGTGGCAATTGAAGTACTTTAATTTTGCTGCAGTATACAACGTGTATACATCAATCGAATCAGTCGACACAATTTGCATGAAGTGAAGCAGCGTACGTTCATTCACTGCATGCACCACATAAAATCATTATATGAATTGTATATAATTCACGGTTTAAAATGTCTGAATGTAAGCTTTTTCATGCTGTATAGTATTTTTAGTGACATGCTTTAAAGTAAAGGTTTTTGGGTGGTTTGGAGCAGTTGCTTTTTCGGGTCGCCACCGTCATGCGACGGAAAAGCTCCAAAGGCGTAGATTATTTGATGATTTATTATCTCGATAAAACAAATACAAAGTATACATGAGTATGATTATACAGATAATGATAGATACTCTAAGGGCCATAGCCTCCGGCCATCCGCCGGAGGTCTACGAAGGACTGACATGCATACCTAGGGCGTGTGCCTCTTTTTATGTAATTTACGAACAAAGGAGTCTTGGAGTGAGGCGGTGTGTGTGTGTGTGAAGAAATCGTCCGAAATGCTGATGGTACAATGACCTGCCGGTCACGCGGGTCTTACTTGTGCCTCTATTTACTTATGTGGCATTCCTTGAGCTATGTGTATGTGTGGCCTAGATTGGTGGTTTTCTGCATTGTGGTATGAATTCCACATATTTATGCCTAGAATATAGAGAAGATTCCCTAAGTCATTGCAGATCTGGCAATATATGAAATATGTCGGATAATGAAATTGATGACACGCCATTATAATGATCACAAGCTATTGTGATAGTTTAAGAATAAAATTGGAAGTAATTAACTTATTACCTGGTGCATTTTATAATACCACACAAGAGAGGGTTCAATGGGTGATTTATCTTTAATTTAATAATTGCCTATTTAGATTTGATTATGAAATAAAGTAACTATCAATAACATCATTGTGAAAAGACTGTAGAACCGAAAGCTTTTCCAGCACTCTTGAAGTTTTATAGTAAATTGGAAATTTCTGGAAGGTTCTAGAAGAAACGGTGGAAACGCCAAGTAGATTCGTAGAAACGTTTGGAAACACGAAATGGTATATAAACAGGACGATGCCATTGCGGAACACCGTTTGTTGTGACAGTTGGGCGATTCTTTAGAAATAAAATCGGCAACTTGCGCGAAGCGACCAAAATAAATTATAGAAAAATAAATTGCGAGAGTACCTACCGGGCGTTGGATTGTTAATAATTACGATAACAGTCGTGCGAAAATTCTGGAAGAATAATTAAGACAAATTATAGTAGTCTCACCGACACGAAGCTATGAATATGAGAAACGTATGTGGAAGTCTTTTTGTACGATGGCCCAGGCCTTACAACCTTTATGAGCTGGCTTAAGTGAACAATGCAACGTATCAACGTTATCAAATTTACAAAAATCTATTTATTTGAATTGACTATGCTAGATACATCTGTTGTCTTTTGTCATGAACTAGTTAGTATACATAGATTTTCAGGCGTATTCTGGAAGACGTTATGAAAAGTGTTCTACTGATGAGTGACTAGTGTGAATTAAAGAACAGCGCTCCAGTTAAAATCGTGTCCAGTGACTTTATGTGTTTCATTCTCTCAGTCTCCCAGCATCGCGTTGAAGCGATATGATCTTGTATTCTGGACAAAGAATATATATTTTAAATAGCTGACAGGCTCATAACGAAAAGTCATACCGATCCAAAATGTTGTATTGTGTCCACAAATGGGATTTGTTATCTATAAAATTTATCTAAATTTACCCTACGTAAATCGCAATGGTATAGCTTTGCCTGCTTACGAAATTCCATAATCACCAGAAATAATCCCAGCGCACGCTTACAAATGGCGTTAATGTAAACTATAATCATCAACTATAATACAATAATCATCTATATACAATAATCAACTATAATACAATAAACTATAATCATCAACTATAATACAATAATCATCCGCGCGCACCGAGTGTCAATCTTGATTGGGACCGGACCCAGAGCCGCTGTCCGACCTATTTCAAATAATACATCCACCTGACAATCAGGAGGGGATGCCCGGAGACCCACCCTTCCCTCGGGGTAGTTGCCTTTAATTTAGCTCCTGCCTCGACCAGCACTTTACAGGTTTTTAAGAATTGAAGAATATCCCAGTAATTTTAAATGAATCCGGGTCGAACTTCGATATTAATTAATTATTCTCTATTACCGATTACAGAGAAAATGGATGAATATTACCTGAGAAACAAGACAACCATATGATCGAATCTACGTTACTTATAAATACTAGGAGAAGACGACGAGGAAGACCTTTTAGCGTGGTGCTACATAATTGATAGGGACCAAATTAATAGGGACACCTATGAAAATTGTGTAAATCTCATTTTGGATTCATAAAACAAAGACGTGTCTGATTTTAGGCACAGGAATTATTTTTTATTAACAAGAATATGTAATTAGGAACATTTTAACACCATATTTGTTCTCATTCTGCAATTATTATTTGTTTAATAATATTAAAACATTATCGTGCAGAAAATTACGAGACTCCCAATCACCGTTTTCACAAAAAAATGCTGTCCTGGTAGAATTAAACTTAAATTTGTAATAGATGTGACACGTTGATAATGTTTTCACTTTCTAAAAGTGTCATTGATGATACCAGCAGTAAAAATAATGAAAAAATGGTCATCAAATCTAAGTTATTTAGAAGAAGAGACAATGCGAACACAGAAACCACAAAATATTGGTAGTGTCCCTATTAATTTGGCAACCTACTCTATGTTGGGTAGTGCCGGTGTTGTAGAAAATAGCCATATTCTGTGGATAATCTACATTTAATCTTATTAAACTTACCACCGTTCCAGTATGCAAACCACGCTAGTAATGGCGTGATGTGACGTTTTTTCTCTGTTTATTATACTAAATTATAATTGATATATTTCAGCTACATTTGCGCAATTTCGGTTTACAATACTTAAATAACAGAGAGAGTAATGAATGCGTGGTTCACGGACTCGGAGCGGGCAACGGAATGAATTTGCTCCGCATGCGAGGCCGTTGCCGGACCCGCTTCCGCGCTTTGCGTTCTCTTCCATGTCCTGAGTTGCCAGGTTTTGGCGTCTGGCAGAGCATTCCGGTGGTCAAACACTAAGACCTATAACGCACTAGCGGCTAGCCGTGGTGCGGGCTCCCCTTGCGGTAAGCCGCACTTGAATTTTTACATGAAACCGCATGAAATCAACGCACTGACTTACGGCTAGCCGTTAACCGCATCCGGTCGTCTTGGGGTCTAATCGTATATACTGCGGCTTACCGCAACGGGAGCCCGCACCACGGCTAGCCGCTAGTGCGTTATAGGTCTAAGATGGGAATAGGGCATTATAGAGAGTCCTACGTTTTCGTACAAGGATAAACGACTCTAGATAAATGAAAAGAGGTATTTTTACTCCCTTTATTTTAACTCGTAGCGTCTGGTTGTTTGTTTGTTTGTTTGATGCAAAAACATGTTTTAAATAGTAAAAGCATTTTAAAAAATCTACGCCCTGTGACGGTCTTTTCACTCCCGTTGCTACAAATCTTTATTTTTTTCATTTGTTTTATTATTCTGTAATCCTGAATACTGCTTCTGTAAACTTTTGTCCAAAATTCAAAGCCAACTACTCCAGCTTGGAAGAAAATGTCACTCTTCGACCAAACCAAGCATTCAAAATCAATACTTTGCCAGTGCTAACTGACTGTTTTCTTTTTTTTTTAAATATTTTTCTGATAACTATTATGATTTGGCCTGGCCTATCACCCTTGGCTTGACGTCGAGATACGGACACCCTGTATATTATTTATAATTTTTTGCAGTAAAGAACATTCTAAGTTTTGTGTAAAAATGGTTTTATCTCAGTTTGAATTTTTGGTGGCTCTGGCCGTTTCCATATAATAAGATCAGACAGTTGAAAAACACCAATATTTCTAAAAATCTACACTTACATCCACTTTACAGTTATTAGAAATTTATATTTATATATTATTTATAATTTTTTGAAGTAAAGAACGTTCTCGATTTTGTGTAGATTTGATTATTCAATTTTTAGACAAAAGTGCTTTTATCTCAGTTTAAGTTTTTTGTGGCTGTCTGCTTTCTGCATAACTACATTTAATTTAATTTAATGTTCACAAAAGATGGGGTGACACCCACTTTAGACCGCGCCCCCTCCACTCTTTTTCGGTAGATCTCTGATGGTTCATTAGGCTAATCAGTGCATGTTTGACCCTGACAAGACTAACACGCATGTGATCAATTATTGGTGGAAGTGTAACAATACTATGGTTGAGGTGTGTAGTGTTGTGAATGGAGTGGTGAAGTGTTGGTCCTGACGAAGATACGGGTACGTCTCGAAACCGGTAGACCAAAAATCTGGTAGTGGTTTTTACAAAGTTAACTAACAATCTGTTAACTACATTTAGTTTGAGGCGGGGCAAAGGGCGGTGTTTAACATCCCGCGTAACTCTCGCAAAACAGGTTAGACGTAACAAACGAACGTGTCGACCGACCGGGGGGAAAAAGTGATACAATGTTATAATTACGAGGGTCGTAAAAAATGTGTACCACAACAGTACGATTCGGATTCAGGTCAAACAATTAATTAACCAAACCGGAGTCTGTTTGGTGTCGGCCGAGCAAACAAGCGCATAGAAACAGCTAACAACTATTTTACCATTCAACATTCGTTCATTAACTTAATTACTCGTTATTACCGAAAGTAAGAATATACAAACATAACAAAATAATCGTATCAGCATATAATATGTTTATTCAGCAGACCTCCCAGTAAAGTTTGCCGTTATTTGATACACCATCATGATATACCCTCGCATTATATTTATATACAGGGTTATTTGTAAAACATTAATAACCTCGCAGGACTATATTCCTGCCTTGATTATGAGTCGAAAATGTTCAAGCTATTATGACCTAATATCAATAGTTATGGAGATATGCGACATCAAAGTTTGCATTTTTTTTTCAATGTTTCTGACTTATTTTTTGTAAAATGTTGGACTTTCATTACAGTAACTTATATCGAAAATGAAAAATTCATTCCCTTTAATACAAGTCAAATAAAAAAATAAAAACCTTCGAATTCCAATTGAAAAACATTCCAATTGGAATTTTTCAGGGTTTTTATCATTTTATTTAACTTGTATTGAAACGAATGAATTTTTCGTAATCAATATGAGTGACTGTAATGATAGTTCAACGTTTTACAAAAAATAAGTCAGAAATATTGAAAAAAAAATGCAAACTTTGATGTCGCATATCTCCTTAACTATTGATATTAGGTCATAATAGCTTGAACATTTTCGACTCATAATCAAGGCAGAAATATAGTCCTGCGAGGTTATTAATGTTTTACAAATAACCCTGTATATACGCATTATTTTTAATTTTTATTATATTATGATTCTTTTATTTGAACTTCAACAGACCAAGAGGCCGAATTACAGAAGCAAAATAACTAAAAAAACACCAAGGCCTGAGTAAGTCACATAGATTAATTGTGACCTCACCGATAATCGATCCTGGAACCCTCGGTGTGAGAAGCCAGTGTCATACCCACAGGGCTACGAGGGCTATCTAGGCACCTATTAAATACACATATAAAAATAAAAATGCACTTGTATTTTATTCCTATTATATTTTTAAAAAATTGAAACTATTTTACATTCAACAATTTTATATGAAAACTATTGAAAGGAACTGCTATATAATTTAAATAATTTTATTAGATATTCATTTCTATACTTTACATAAAATTACAAATTTTATAATGTAAAATAGTTAGATTGATAATGCCCCATTAAGGTGAAATGAGTCACAAAAATTAAATAAGTAGAAGTAAGAAACAGGTGTGTTTTTATTTTCATACGTGTGATTATGGTGTCCTATAAACTAATCTCCAAACCTAGGCCCGAATTTTGAGTCCTATCTAGATTTTTTATTTTTTATTTATATATTCACGCCCTATAGGGCTTTTACAACAGATGGGTAAAGTGTTAATTAATAGAATATATAGTTTAAAGAAAAATAATAACATCATGTAGACAGAATAATGACATAAAGTGGAAAGATTATACAGTTAATAATACAGATATAAATATATAAAGGTAAATATAATTTAAAGTAAAAAGCAAGTATATAAAAAGCAGAAGCATAAGAAAAACGAAATATAAAAGAAATTTAAACACAAGAAAAAGTAATAATGTAGAGTGAAAAGATACAGCACAAGCTTTGAATGTCTTAATATAATAAAAAATATACATACAAATTCAACTCAATTATTTAAGTCCAATTCGACAAATACTAGTAATCTTTCAATACACCTTTTATTATATGTTTGAATAATATAAAGTTATTGGGAAAGTCGTATAGTTGCTCTGATCTACATGATTATAAAGTTAAGGTACGCCTTGAAAGCGTGGTTTTCAGTACGAAATAACACTTGTAAAGGGTATCTCAACCTTTAAATTATCTGAGTATTGACTCTGGTTTCGGGCCCTAGACTGACCTTCACTTCCGCGCGGTACGGCGCACTCACTTTACCTATCGACGACACCGCATCGGCAGCTATTCTAGCACTATTTATTCTATTGGACATTTACATTTTTTCCCCAAAATATTTTTTAAAAAGCTTCACTAACAGAGAGACATTTAAAGTAATGCGAAGTGAGTAGATTTAAACTATCCCGGCAGCCTAATAATGTCTTAAGGATTATAAAATTACACCACTCAAAGTTGAAGAGTTCCGGAGCAATAAACTCTGTCGCGACAAAGGGAATTACATTTTAAATTGCAAATACGGATTATGCAGAATTTGTGACGACAGAATACAACTTCACAATCTCACTCAACGCCTACGTCGTACTCTGCCTAATCTCATTCTTCGCAGAAAAGTCTTCGTCAAGGTTCTTTTTTGGCCGCAAAGTACTTAAAGAATATTTTAGCCGGAAAAAGTTTAGAGTACTGTTTTATTTTGAGTTGCGTTGAAAACCAACTTTTGAGATTTTCGACAATCTACGAGATTTCTCTCCCGTGTGGTTATTTGGGCACAGCTCTTCAAATTTCGTTGTCTTAGTGTACACTCCAAGTCTCAGAGATGCACCGCTTCGTGCCTTAATAAAATTCGTGTTTGTTGTGCGAAATTTTAAGCATTCGCATATCGAATAAACGAAAAGTCTTGATTACTTGTAAATGACATCCCGACAATTGCAAGCAAGATAACTAAAATTAATGAGAAAAATAAGCTTTTTTAACCTAACTTCGGGTAGGTTAGGTTGGTTCGGTTTTTTAACCTAACCTACCCTGTAGTCCACTAAAAATGATGAAAGTTTTGTGAAACAATTCAAGAAAACTTAATCTTCAACCACTGTTGTTCCATTGAACATAAAAAGAAACGTATCGAAGAAGATATATGTCACTATCGTAACTACTAAAAAGTATTTGTATACTTACTTGTCACTCTAAATACCTACTTGAGTTAGTATGATTTTTTGTCAAAGCGCGATTTAAGATGTTTTCACATACTCTGAAAAAAATAAGAGTTAATTTAAAATAAAATACAAAATTATAAAACGCTTAGAAGATACGCAGTGAAGGCGCGTGGCCAGCGCTCACCCCGTTTATATAATTAAGTATGCTGTCAGAATCATGATTTTTTTCATTTTTACTCACAAAAATGACACAAAGGTGGCGTGCGACCTGGGTGTGTTTATTGTCATCAGTTGGATATATTCGAGTATATAATACATAGGCGTGTCATAATAACTAAGCGTACTTTTCATTTCCGCATGCCTACATACTTATATTAATTTTCTTACTGTTTATCAACGAAAAACAAACTATATCATTGAATATTCAAAACAAATTACTCCATGCACAGATCAATCATTTAAAAAAAAACAGTTTTTAAATATATCTTTTTTAAATACGCTTATATTTAAATATACTAAAAAGTAAACAATAAATTTTCAGCCAAAAAAAGTTTGCCTCACTCTCCAAATAAAAGGTGGGTGCTTACGATATTGATGTAGATTACTTTATTCATGGAGGTAAAGCGCGCATACTTTTTTGCGAAAAATTAATTTTGAAAATTTATTTTTTGCGCTGTAGTAGTTTTAAATACCAGTTATAATTAAAGCAGGAGTATAGACCTGTGGGGTTATTAATGTTTTCCAAATAACCCAGTATATATACATATATGTTAGAATCTCGGGACAATCTATTAATATACTGTAACGAGGCTAAAAAGAATCACGCACTTCTGTCAAGTGACAGTAGTTTGAAGTTGAGACAATACTACCGAAGGATCTGGAATTATCTCCAACTTTCGAGGAACGTCTATAACTTTCCAGGAGCATCTGGAATTTACGAGTACTTTCTAGTAAACACTGGAAACGTCTGGATAAATACAACACACGGGAGGAAGGAGTCAGTTGTTTTCCGTGCGCGGTGACAGCGATAACAAAGCGAAGGTAGCCGCGAGCGGCGGGTCAGGCCGGCCAAGCGAGCGGTAGCGGCGAGAAGCGAAATAAATAAGTGCAGAAATTGATGGAATATTCTAGTGAATAGTGAATAAAGTGTTAAAGCGAATATAAAGTGTATATTTACGAGTGATAAATTTGTGAAACAGTTTAATTTAAGGAATAGCGTTACACTTAATAGTGTTAAGGGACCTTGTACGTTAGTTTAATTAATTAATCGGTATGCAATAAATCCATTATTAAATTCCAGCATTTTCATTAATTTCTCCTGCAGTTACGACACGTGACAATACGTTTTGTGTGTAGATGCCCTTAAGGGTACGCGCGCACTAGGATTTTTTCGCCGCGCGGCGAAAAAACCAGCGGCATTTTGACGCGCGGCGAAAACAGCAGGCGCGCGCAGTACGGCGTAATGCCGCTGATCAGTTTGAAGATGGATTTAGTAGAAATAGCTTGTATTTCCACTCTCATACTTAGAGCTCGCAAAAAAAGAAGGAAAAAAGAAGACATCCTGTAATTCGTGATCATTTGAACAACGGGCAGTTCTTTAAAATATTCGAAAAATTCTTCCAATATTATCGAATGAATAAAGAATGTTTTTATGAACTTTTAAAACTAGTTGGACCTTCTATTTAATTAGCATTTCTAGCATTTCAATATCTTGGACTGACATGACTAGTAATGTTGAAGTTTTACGCAGAGCAAATACAAACAGACAGTTACTCAACATAGTAAAGCTCCGTAAAATTTCATACTTTGGTCATATAATGAGAGGCGAAAAGTACTCCATCCTTCAGCTCGTCATGAAGGGGAAGATTGAGGGTCGCAGAGGGGTCGGAAGGAGGCGGCATTCCTGGCTTGGAAACATCCGAGAGTGGACCGCGATAAGAAGCGTCGAAGAGCTGTTACGCACTGCCCTGGACAGGGAAACTTTCTCCCAGATGATCGCCGACGTCGGGGGGACCCGACAGGGCACATGAAGAAAAAGCATTTCAATATTAAAATCTTCATCCAGATCAGCAGAATCATTGCATGTAGCCATTGTTCTTTCACATAAAATATTATATGGTACAGCGAAACAGCGCGTAGTGCGCGCTGTCAAGACTTTAAAAAGATTTTTTTGCCACTGACCGCCGCGCCGCAAGCGAGTTGTAACATTTCACAGATTTTTCGCTGCTGCGTTTTTTTGTCGCTAAGTGCGCGCAATACGATTCAAAACCCTTTGTTACAACGCTGCGGTGCGACATTATGCCGCAGCGTTTTTTCGCCGCGCGGCGAAACAATCCTAGCGCGCGCGTACCCTAAACTATCCGGTTTAATAGAATTAGCGCTTGTTCAGACACAGCGGGAACCGTTCAGTTTCAGAATCGCGTTTCAAAACACGCGATTTGTGTCATCTGTTCACACAGCCGCGGTTAATAGGCGATTTGTGCGCGCGAAAATAAACGTCAGTTTGACAGTTCTGGTGCCGTTCTCCATCTTTGAATATCAGAGATATATTCGCTCATTACTTTGTTAACGACGGCCGTGTTCCATGGCAAGACACATAAATATCATTCTGTCAGTTCATTTTTGGTGAATAAATACCTACTTCTCTAAAATACTCTTTTTTTCCACCATTTCCAAATATCTCCACCAACTCCTGCCAAGCTTGGTTCTTGGCATATTTGAGTAATCCTCACACTGAAGATCCCATATTACAGGTCTTTTCTCCACTTCATCAATAAAAAATTCAGTGTCAAAGCGATCCATAACCATAGAAAAGAGAATATAATCCACGCGTGCTCCTGTTGTGACATGGAACCGTGCGGTGCCCGCAACGCGACTGAACGCTCTCGTAAGGCCCCATAGTAATAGGATCGTGCGGGCGCCGTGCGGGTCTATTTTCTAGCGGTTGGGTTGCGGGCACCGCAGCGGTTGACTAACCGCACGGTTGTGTCTGAACGATCACGTACAAACCTAGGTAAATGAGACCCGCACGGATCTCATGCGATTCTGAAACGGCACGGTTCCCGCTGTGTCTGAACAAGCGCTTATCCACACGGAATAAACGGTTACTCTACTTAACTAAATCGTGATAGATTAGTCGACATATTTCGTTGAACGTGCTCTGTTTTCGGTTTCGTTCGTTCAGACTAGTGATGTAAATTAAGCGGTGAATTGAAGAAAGAGGCACCTCGATAGTGGGAAAGGCTGCCGCGAATGGTGAAGCTCGGTTCTGCTAAAAACTAAAGCTTATCGCGCGCCGCCAGATAGAGCCGTAAATTAATCTCGCTGAATCGTTGCGAGAGCTCCGCGGTCTAATGGCGGAAGCGGAGAGGGGAGGGCGGCCGCTTCAATCATCCGAATCACCCGGCTGGCAGATCTTAATCCGACTTGACGACGCAGGGTGTAAAGCAGAACAGCTGATACTCGCACAAGGAAGAATTTAATTAGAGAGAGAACAGAAAGAACAGTCAAATGAGAGCGCAGAGAAAGAATCACCCTTTACAATCCACAATTTGTAGTGGATAATTACATTTTTTAATTCTATTAAATTTTAATTAAGTGAAGTCTCACAAATTCCAAACTATGAGAGACATGTGTGAAAGTCTTTTTGTAAGATGGCCCAGGGCTTATGATCTGTATGAGCTGGCTTAAGTGATCACTTAGCATAATACGACGTTCACCAATGCCATCGTAAGAACATCGACATACTATCAAATTTTTGAAGGTTCTATATATTATGTTTAAAATCCGAAAATCTTTCGTTTTCATAAAATAGTGTACATAAATTTTTCAACTGATAATGATACCAATTTGAATATTATTATCAACTACAAATCGAACATAAATATTGAAAAAAGACAAAGGTATTTTTTTAAATTTTTTGATTTAAAAAGTTGTATATATATTGGCGCTAAATAATAAAAAAAAATACGAATATATATATAAAATAAATATACAAATTATAACTAGCATAGAGCATTATAACTAGCAAAATACCTACAAGTTAATAACAATATTTTGCCATGTCAAAATATGGCATTGACACAAAAAAACAAATAGTCTTACAATTTATTTCAGTAAATTTAATTAACATAAAAAATTCGCTAAAATTCTAATAAAGACAACACCTTTACAAAAAAATCTTTATTTTTGCTTCTATCGAGTTATCGCTTACGCTTTGGGTGTAAGTTAAAATCAAAAACGGTCTAAAAAGCGCGTTTTTATTGTATGCTACAGAATTCCTAGGACCGGTAAAGATTTCAGATGGTTACTGCCAACACTTCGTAATTTTGTCACCGAAATACAAAAAGCTTTTTTAAAGAATTGCATTTTTATCGCTTTTAAGCAATTTTTTTTAAAAAGCCAATATTGTGTCAAATTTCCCCATATATAATGAAGGAATCAAGATAATGACATTATCGGTGGATTTAGCGTTAACATTGTAGTGATTATTCATGATGACATATGATCAATATTCCGGACATAATATTAGTAGTAACATTTCATGGAAGAAAATACTATACACAGGCCCAATATCTACTGAAATAACTAAATTTCTTCTTCCTATTATTATTAGACTATTAGACTAAGACGCGGTACTCCTAAATTCAAAATTAAAAATTGACAATTTATGTCTGTATATATTTCACTTCTTTGACCTACGATTCGGATCCCATTGCAGGGTCCATCATCAGGGCTGATGTGATGAGTATATGTTGACGTTCAGGTCAACTCCTAAATTCAAAATTCAAAATTGACAATTTATGTAAAAGCGACGTTTACGAAATTTCATGCGAAGAATGCAATAGTAAATTCATTGGTTAAACAAGTCTCAACATTGAATTAAAAGAATCTTTTGCATGTAGTTTTCTGAGATATTCTGCCGTGTATATTTGACCTCTTTGACCGAAGTTTCGAATCCCATTGCAGGGTCCATCATCAGGGCTGATGTGATGAGTATATGTTGGCGTTAAAGTCAACTATTGGCTTGCAATACCGCACCGAAATCAGGGTGTGTCCTAGTTTGTGTTAGGTTAAGTACTGGCTTGCAGTACCCCATCGAAAACAAGGTATGTATTTGCTGTCTTACCAGTAAAATCTTTTCTGAATTCGCGAACCACATCACGGATAACAAATTAATATAATTTTCCTTAATATACCACTAAATGCTTATAGTGGGTCGCGCGTAATGTTAATAAATGTTTCGAAATTAACTCGGACATTAATTTTTTTTACAATACTACTTTCACCAACTCTTCTCCTCTTCCCTCAATATTCCCGTTACAACCACATTTTTTGAGTCCCTCATTTATCAATCATTTGTTAAAAAATATCTATATTTGCATGCTATCAATTTAATACTCCACCTGTCGACGGAAGATTCTGATACACCCTTAACTGGAGCGGTTCAATATAAAACACAATTAAACTGAAAAATAGATATCGCAACGTATGTTTTCCCTCCATTTCAACGATCATTAAAATAGCGACACTAAAAAAGTTGCCATTTCAAAAATTCAAATATTGATTAAAATAGTCGCTCAATTGACCCAGAAATTGGCTTATGAAATGCTACCACGCTGCAGCAGCGCCACAAGTAGGCACTGTACAACAGCTAAGGGAAAAACTACATATCAAAATGAAGACTACAACACACACACGTTCACCAGTTTGAAAACTACAAAGTGTACACTACAATTGTAGTAAATAAAAACTACTTGAAGTGAAGTAATTGTAGTACTAAATGAAGTGAAGTAAATGAAATGAAGTAATAGTGAAGTAAATCTTTAAATGAAAAAAAAAAAGGTCGCCAGCCAGATTTCTTCATTCGATTCCAAAAAATTTTCAAACCATGGGGGGGGTTGTCACAAATTCCAGAGATTTCTTCATACATCTACATCAACTTTCCAAAAATTTCACGTAAAAAATGCACTATTTAAAGTATGTTTCTCATACTTTCGACAACTTTGAAGTGTATGTACTTTGTAGTGTTCGCTTTGAAATGAAGTGTACTATTTGAAGTTTATACTTTCAATAACTTTGGTGTTTGTAGTTTGTAGTGTGCACTACACATCAAAATGTGCACTTCAATGTAGTGTAGTACTACATTGTAGTAGTGAGTACAGAGCGGACCCATCACTACTGTAGAATATAGGGGACGCTGTACACAGTGTGTGTGTGTGCCTGTGTGCATAGCACCACTTGGCACCGTGCTGTTATGTGCCCTGTTATGCCACACTAAAAACATGGCCGATTCGCTGCCAGTTTTTCTGGAGCGCCCCGCGCGTTCGAGGGCCATTGATCGTCGCCTGTTTGCATAATAGATTTTCTGTGTCCGCTGGCTGGAGTCGCCCGAGCCTTACGTCACAACACTCCTCCAAGGTGAACTTCTCCGAGCGCTCGTAACACGCCTGTATTGTGTTATTACCAACTTATCAATCGGTCGGAACTGCGCTGCGACCCACTTTCGCGCAAGTTCCCGCGGGAGCGACAGAGCGACCGAATGCAGTTATTGACAATCAGTATTTAAAATAATCTACACTGAAAAATGACGGTGTATACAGAGGGAGCCAAAAATGTATACATTACAGAAAAAATGTTAAATTTCGATAATGTATACGTTAACTAGTTACATGTATGCGCTAACTACAAGTTACACATTATCGAAATTTTTACTTTGTCCGTAATATATACAGGGTTATTTGGAAAACATTAATTACCTCGCAGGACTATATTCCTGCCTTGATTATGTGTCAAAAATGTTCAAGCTATCATGACCTTATATCAAGTATTCAATAAATAATACAAACCTAGAAAAAATAACAGAAATCCGTGATCTTGGTGTCATTTTTGATCATAAACTAGAATTCAAAAGTCACATCAACATTATTACGAATAAAAGTATGAAAACCTTAGGTTTCATACTTAGATCAATACAGGACTTTGAATCAATTAATGTAATAAATCTCTTATATGTATCCTTGGTCCGTAGTCAGTTGGAATACAATTCCATCATTTGGTCTCCTTTTTACAAGGTTCATATAAAAAATATAGAAAGGGTACAACGTAAATTCCTAAAATTTATAAATTTTAAGCTTCATATTCCGATCGACCAAATAAACTACAAATATTTGCAAACTAATCTTAATCTCCTAACCTTGGAAGATCGAAGAAAATTAACAGATTTAATATTCCTTTTTAAAATATTACACTCAAATTTCGACTGTTGCGAACTCCTGAATAGTATTAATTTTAAAGTACCTAACCGTAGGACCCGCCAAAACATGCTGTTTTATTGTGACAATTCGGACACAAACTATCGTTCAAATTCTAGCATACCTCGGATGCACAAACTGGGCAATGAACTACCTACATATGTCGACATTTTAAATCTATCTCTCTCAAAATTTAAAAAATCATTATATGATCATTTCTTTTCAAAATATTAAATTTTTATATAATGTCTTAAATTTTTTATATATACCTGGCTATTCAAATTTAATATTGCTATATTATCGGTGAGTAAAAAATTTCTGAGATCACTACTTTACACTTTTTGCATATATACTTTTTTTACATATATGTCTAACCCCATTATGTTTAAACTATGTATACATACTTTTTTACATTTATACCCTTTATTTTTCTTTTACATTTAATCGTTTGTTGTATTTTAATTATGTATAAACCTGTTGTAAAAGGCTATTAAGCCGTGTAATTAATAAAATAAATAAATAAAATATTTATGGAAATATACGACATCAAAATTAGCATTTTTTTTCAATATTTCTGACTTATTTTTTGTAAAAAGTTGCACTATTATTACAGTAACTTACATCGATTACGAAAAATTCATTCGTTTGAATACAAATTAAATAAAATCATAAAAACCCTGAAAATTTTCCAATTGGAAGATTTTTATTATTTTATTTGAAACGAAGAATTAGCAATATGGTAAAGTAACTAAAGGTAATGACAATTAGGTAACAAATGATACAAAATGTCCTAGTCTTGACATAAAATAAAAAACTGATTAGTTCCAATATACATGTATAAAAATATGAAAAACAATTTCGAGATCCACACTTATCCTACGAGAAGTAGGAGAGATTTTAGGCTTCTACAAACGAAACTGGCAGAAACACAAAATAGTGTATCCTATAAAGGTCTTAAATTGTTCAATGAACTGCCAGCAAATGTAAAAAAAAATAGTTTCACTACTTTTCATAGGTTTAGTGCAAAATATGTGAAAAGTAAGTTTAATGTATTATTATGTTATGTTTTTTCGTGTATATTTATTTTTTTAATTTCTTAACTTTGTGCATGATGTGAAAATGTGTTTCTATTTATGATTATTTATGTTAATTTATATTGATTTATTTTTGGAATATTTATGTTTAAGTGTTATGTTAATTTATGTTTTAATTACTAGAGGTAAAAATATGTTCTTTTTACAACTAAATAAAAAATTTACAAACAAACAAATCCCTTTCCGATCACCTCACTTCGACCGTTTCCTTTTCAATCATATTTAAATTGTTCCGCGACATTTTCCAATTAGTTGAAAATTTCTCTCCATTTATTTATTTATAATTTCGAGATGGCAATTAAATATTCTCCCCCTCATCCGCTACGAAAGGACTTTTCATTGTACCAAATGGGGCAACGATCAAAAAGTTAGGAATTAAAATATGGACAAAACACCTTTTCGGGGAAAAATTCTGTTCCAAAGATTAGCCAAATGGACCGAGACAAAAGTTACAATTTAATTTCTTGCTTTATTTTCGCTTCCACTTTTCGCAATTCATGTTTATTTTATTACCAGCGATACTTTGTAATCGGATAAACTTATTTTGCCATTTGGATACATTTATTTAAGCTGGTATTCTTTTTTATTATTTATATTATATTATGGAAGATATCAATTATGAATATCTCCTTAGTTATTTACAACTTTTAAACTTGTCTGTAACACTCCTAATATTTCTTTATAGGATCGTAAATAGCTTGATTGATTGCCCCCAGATTATTAGTCTGATCGACTTATATGCCCCATCGAGGTCATCAAGACACAGTGCATTATTCTATTATAGTGGAAATGTCAGAACTAATGCATTAGCAAACTCCGTAATTCCCAGATTACACTCATTAGGGAATGAGCATGCAAAGGCGGCTGACATTTTTGCTGATAGTATAACTGTGTATAGGACAAATCTGATACAATTCTTCACATCTCAACGAAATGGAAATGGACGATAAATTTTTCTGTATAATTTATTGTCCATTTCCATTTTGTAACTTTAACTGTATTATTATTTTATCTGTCTTATATTTTTCCGTATTATTATTAATATTATTATTACCTTTTAACTATTATTATTGTAACTTTTAACTGTATTATTATTTTAACTGTCTTATGTTATTTTTTAAAAATTTATTCTGTATATTTGTAAAAGCCCATAAGGGCGTTAAATAAATAAATAAATAGTATTATTCTTCTTCTTCTTCTTTAGGGCTCAGAAGCCCATGGGACCGCGTCACAGCACATGTAATAGTAGTATTAACTAGTAGCTTGTTGGAGTAATGGTTATGACTTTCGCCTAGAAATACAGTGGTCGGCCGTTCGAACTGGAATATTCTCGTCAACACTGGAAATATCGAGTGAATACTAGAAATGGGAATGAAAAAGTTCTTATGCATTCAAAAACCATCTGTGTATAGTTTTCTGGGATATTCTGCCGTGTATGTGACCTCTCTGGCCAACGTTTCGGATCCCATTGCAGGGCCCATCATCCGTGCTGATGTACCCTGATGGACCCTGCAATGGGATCCGAAACGTTGGCCAGAGAGGTCACATATACACGGCAGAATATCCCAGAAAACTACACACAGAAGATTCTGAATGGCCGTGAAAACCTAAGGAAATTTTTATTCAAAAACTATGTTTGATATAAAAGGGCTAGTGCGCATGCGGAGGATAGAGTCATTATTTGACATTCAACTAGTGCAACATTAGCAGCGATAAAACCATAGCGAGAGCAGTATGATCAGTGCGTGTTTAACGAGTGACAAATATTCGTGTGAATTACCTACGCGCGGAATTATGCAGAATATTCTCGAAAGTGATCAAAGCGATAGAAACTGCGTAAATAGTATGGATTAAGAAATTGAATAATAAGTGTGTTAAATATTCTTTATAGGTGTTCTTTACTGAAAAATTTAAGAACAGTGCTCCAATTTAATTCGTGTCAGTGATTTTATATAAAAGTAATAAACACTTTAAAAAAAATTAAGTGTTTTATTTGCCTCCCACAGCCACGTCTCGTGACAATAGTAAGAATATTGACGCAACACTTATTCCATGTTTGCATCTCTTTAAAAAAATAATTGTTGTCCAGTCTACTGGACACTACAGTACATTCTACACTGCACTACAGTACACTACAGTACATACACAGGACTAATGACATTCCGCGTAGAATATTTTAAGCCCCTATATGAACGGGATATAAGCCCTTCGCTCCACCCTTATTATAACAGGGTGAGCCTAAGTTTTTGAGGTTTTGAAAATTCAATAAATAAAACTACAGATCCTATCAGAACAGAGAGAACACAATTGGAAAAGTTATGTCTTATAAACCATGTCGTACAAATGTCTACCATCCTGCAGCTGGCAATCCTCGATTTTCTCGAAGTCTCGTTAACTTGACCTTTTTTTCGCTTCTTCTCCTCCGTGGACGCCCGGAGCATTTCCTTTGTATTTATTATTGAACTGTCGTCCTCAATCGCCCTGAGTGAAGAATCAATAAACTGAACCCTCAAAAATTATTCACATTGTGTAATGTACTGGGCGCGAAATGGGCGCCGAAAAATCACAATAGAATCATTAATTTTGCAAAACTTTTTTTTACGTAGAACGCTCGTTGTTCCCCGTAAAATGATCCATTGCGACTAAATTTTAAAGGACAAATCTCCCGCGTGAATCAATAGACCCTATTGATATACGTATCATACCAATGACACATGTGTCTAAGACGCTTATTACTTTGCTGTTTACTCTGTGAGTTTTTATTAAATAACGCAACACATTTCAAGGCTTCTCATGTTTAATCAGAAAAATTAGGATGTTTATTAATAAAGAGAGCAGGATTGTCTCTCCAAGACCAATAAAAATCACCTACTGTATTGAGTTTGCAAATAGACTGGTATTTATAAATATATGTATATTACAACTAGCTGTAACCTGTCAAAGATGGCGGTCCTTTCACATGTCGGTTCCTAAAGAATAATTATTTATTTATTTATAGCCAACACCCATGAAAAAGTAAGTATTAATGACTTTAATCAAAATATTTCTTTTATATTTCCCCTGCCGGCAGTTAATGGTACTATTTTAAATTCTGGCGATTATGCTGGACGGAACATGAAATGGTTCACGTCTTTGCTAATTCTTATACATATGTACTGTATTTTTGTAATGCAGGCTCAGCGGTAGCAACATCGCTATCGTTGTTGCCATCATATAAGGCATCCGGGCCTGCTTTTTACCATCGTCGAGGGAAATGTCGAAGGCAACAATCGTAGAGGCCGCCCGAGATTAAGCTACGTAGACCAGAACACCACCCAAAAAATGAAGAGGCTGGCAGGTGACAGAGAGGAGTGGAGAAATCGAGTGCTTGCAAAAAAAAGTAACACATTTTTATTTGAATAATTTATATATCTAATTTTCTTGTATGAAGATTCTTCTTCTTCTTCTTCCTTAGCCTGTTTCTCTCCACTGCTGGATGTAGGCCTCTTCCATTTTCTTCCACTCATCTCTGTTTCTCCATCTTCGCATCCAGGTTCTTCCTGCTTGCTGGACTATGTCATCAGACCACCTTTTGGGAGGTCTTCCAACGCTTCTATTTTTTGTCCAGGGCGTCCACTGTAGGATTCTGGTTGCCCATCTAGTATCCTCCTGTCGAGCCATATGTCCAGCCCACTGCCATTTAAGTTTTGCAATACGGTCCATAATATCGGCAACTTTTGTTCGGCGTCTTATTTCTGATTTTATCTCGAAGGCTTACGCCGAGCATCTGCCTTTCCATGGCCCGCTGTGTACATTTTAAGATTATGTATGAAGATTAAATATGTATTTTTATTTTAAGCTCTTCAGTGACCTGCTTCCGTTGTGGGTCGTTGTAAAGTAAACAGTTGCCAATTTAGGGGCGCGAGTGGTAACAGGTTTAAGGGTGTGCGGGGCCGGTTCGCACGCGTAAATTAACGCGGCGAAATAACTGTCTCCCCCGGAACGGGCTTAACAAACTTGAATACTTAAAACGGCGTGGGAGCGGGCCCCGAAAATGACAAGTCCGCGGCATTAATTGCTCCGACACCAGCGATAAAATTATGCCAATGTTTTCCAGTTCAAATTTCCAGTTCTGGCCGTAAAACGCGAGCCGTTAATGAAAGCAAATCATAAAACTTTAATGATTGGGCTTTCGCGAAACTCGAACCAGGGACGCCCCGTGGACGCAAGTAGGGTGGTGTTTGAGGGCGGCAAAGAATTCAATATTCATTGTAACATTAATTATGATTAGCCTTCAAGTAATATCATTAATATTTTTAATATTTAAAGCATTAATACTGTGGTAGTAATACAGATACTACGTGTTTTCAGTATAATTCTATGGAATGGAAGCATGGACGCTTACCGAAGAACTGATAAGGCGACTTGAGGCATTCGAGATGTGGATCTATAGAAAAATTCTCAAAATAAGCTGGATGGACAGAGTTACGAATAAAGAAAAAGAAGTTATTAAAACAATAAAAATCCAAAAACTTCAATATCTAGGACATGTGATGAGACATCCAGAGAAATACGAGACCTTGCATCTCATAACGCAGGGAAAGATTGCCGGAAGTCGGGGCCCTGGACGAAGGAGGACTTCGTGGCTGAAAAACTTGAGACAGTGCAGTGGTTTGGCCAGTCTACTGTGGAACTGTTTCGGGCCGCAGTAAACAAAGTCCGCATAGCCAACATGATAGCCAACGTCCGGTAAATGGACAGGGCACGAGAAGAAGAAGAAGAAGAATACTGTGGTCAGGTATTTTAACAAAATGTTAATTATGTTGGCACCACTTACGGAGATTTTTAGTCTACCGGTTTCGAGACGTACCCGTTTCTTCGTCCTGCGTGGATAATGGTTATGGTGTGTAATGGTATGTACATGCTAGTGTAGTGGTTACGAAAGTTAGTAAAGACGGATACGTATCGAAACCGGTAGACTAAAAATCTCCGTATGTGGTTATGTACTAACATAACTAGCGTTAAAATAAATTATTCCTCAGATTCGCATGAAAAAACAATTTAAAAAAAATTGAGAAAATATCTATGCCCCTACTCTATGAAGGTACATTGTAAAAATTCTACAAAATTGTATTGTTACCCAGAAAGGAAATGAACGCGTCATCAAACATATAAAGAACAATATAATTTTTTCTCTTCTTGCAGAAATAATTTGTCAAATCTTTTCTAGCAGAAATGTAATAAGTATTCTAGCAGAAATTATTAGACACTACCGAGGAAACTTGGCAAGAAAAACGAAAAGGAGACAATTCAGAATCCTCGTTTTCCCAATATTTGTGCTGAACCATGGACTCAGAGAGCCGAGTGACGCTCATGGGATAAGTTTCCGAAGGTGAATGCTCCACACACCTGGACTGCAGAAAAATTAAACATCGCAATAGTCTCTCTTCAATTATAAGGCTGATATCTGGCTATGTTTCCAGACATGAGTAAGCCAGGAATAAATAGGAATCCAATGCATCAAGTCTCGTGGAAGGTCAAACACGACGAACCGACCTAGTTAAAAATTCTAAAGCGTTAAAATATGCAAAAAATGCTACAGTTCGTAATAAGGGTTCAGTTTCAATATCACGACTACCCTCATCGACAGTAAATAGAAAAAATCAAGTAAACCACCTCTGGAGAATTATGGAGTTTACCCAGTTAAATGTGCACATGGCTTCATATTATGAAGAACAAACAAGAAGGACATTCTTCTTGTTTGTTCTCCATATAACCAGCTTTAACCAGAATTAAAAAACACTTCACCAACTGGGTAAATGACAAAGGGGAATAATCGAACGAATCTTCTTTATAAACAATGCCCTTTCGTAAAGATGGAGACATAAAATCTTCCACGTCTTCAATAAGAGGGAAAAATGTAATAGACTAGAGTCAAAATAAATTATCCACATAACTAATAACACTCAGAAGAGAACATTGTTCTCGAAACATGTAGATTTTATATCTAATAAAGTGGTGAAATGTTTTATTTTTATTTATTTTATTTTTTAATTTAAAGACTATCGACAGGTCAGAATGACCCTAATGGATAGTCATTTAGGACAAGGTGATTAGTACAGTTACAGTTTACGATGATACATTGAAATAAAACATTAATACATTATACAATATAAGTATACTACAGTGAGTGATTATAAAATGAACGAAGTTCACATTCTCCGCACGACATAATAGGCATGTAGGCTCCCAGGTCAACTAAGTCTGAAAATGTGTACCCGCGCTTTGTGGCTATAAAATTTTTGTTTAGGTTGATTTCCGAAGAGTCCGTCTTACACGCTCAAACTATTTTCGGTCAGGAGCGATATAATTTCTCTCTTAAACTGAGGTTGTGTCATGTGAAATATGTCGATGTTGGGGTTACATGACGTTACCTCGTTGTACTGGTTTAGCATTCTAGGTAGAGGAGAGAAATAACCTATGTTGGTGTTGTAGACCTTTGTGTGGAATAAAGGTTTTATTTTGATAATAAATAATATCACCACAACCTTCATTCAGAAGAAAAATATTCTTTGGACAATTAATAACAGTCACCCTAAATTTGTTATTACAATTAGAATCAACTTCCCAGTTCCCGTTAACATATTCATTACAATGAACTAATAATTTAGCCAAGTTGTGTATAGATAGATAATAAAGTACCTAAATTCTCGCAAATATATAAATACTTAAAAATTCCGTCAAAATAATAAAATCTAGATATTACAGGAAATATATAAATTAACATGTTATTCCCAAAAGTATTGTCAATATAGTAATAGAAGCACTTAACTAATAAATGGAAATTTACTAAAATATATAATTGTAGAAGTATTAGTTATAATGCTAAACAATAAATAAAGGGAGAAAGATCGCAGCATTAGAATCAAGAACCTTTTTAAATTATATAGTATCATTAAACACTTACTACTACATAACCATTACATGTATTCACTGTTAAACACCCCTGTACTAGAGTAGTATAAATGCCCTAGCTTACCTACGAGAATAATATATCAGTCTGAAGATGGCAGTGAAAAACAATAAATAATGGAAAAAATGTTTACCGTATTACTACCAAAATGTACATTCTCAATTCATTTCTGATTTCATCTTATCTGAGTTTTCATATCATTCTCATTTCATTTCTGATCTAATATTATCTGACTTGCTTATCATTCTCAAAATTTATTTTTAAATCTCTAGAAATGTGGCATTTATTGGAGTTGCGATCAAAAAATCCTTCCTAATTATTAATTGAGAGTGGTTATTATTTTTCCACTTATCATTACAAAATACGTTGTACTATCGACGTAGTTAATTAAAATGAAACGTAATTAATCTTACATACACAAAATTTATTGTTTGGGATAGTTTTTTTACGAAAAATGTATACCTTTATCAATGCGTATTTTTATAATTAGTTGATTCATCTAATTTGTTATAATTATCATAGAATGTGTATATCTTACCTTCAAGAATGATAATTTTATTTGTTTCAGAGGTACTTTAAAATAGTAGGTTTTAAAGTTTTAAACCTGCCCAGGGACGTCCCTGACTCAAACCAACACTTCGGATTAATACAGAACCACTTGGAGACATTTTATTTACGAGCTGTTACCCCCACCCTCAGCCGAGTTAGCGCGTCATACCGCATCTTATTTTGAAGCAGAGCGTTGAAATTTTAATTCAAATTACGTCAAATGGCTAGTATCATTTTTCCAATTATATTATTTTATGCTTCCGGGGAAAATACGCCCCAAACGGTTAAATTATTTCAAATAGTCTATAGACTTTTTCTTCTCGTGTTGGGGGTTAGCCTCGGCATTTTTTTGGTGTGGGCCTCATGGTCTATAGTGATAATAAGAAAGTAAGTTTAAATAAAATAAACTTTTTTGGCCAACAGAATTGAACCCACGACTAATATGTATATTTTGCCGATCTACTGAATTTACATTCAGGCAATAGATAAAGTTTATCAGCTTTTAATTAAATCTGATGATGAGAGTAACTATTCTTCGCAAAAATATAATAGTACTTAAATATTGAAGAGTTAAAGTTGTTATTACGATCGTTAGACATATTTAACTGTAATTTCAGATATTTTATACGCCCCGTATGTATTACCGGGAAGCGAATCTCAACGTTTCGTTGGATACTTATTCAACGTCATCAGGAGGACGACCTTTACCCGCGGAGGTGGAGGTCGGACTGATTAAAGGTGCTGCTTTCTAGGGCGTAAATTGTATGTACTTTGTTGTGGAGTGTTCTCTTCTTCTACAATAGAGATCGCCAGTGTGCATTATGTACTAGTTACGTCGGCGGATTTTACTGCGACTTCTCTCAAGAATTGAATCAGTGTCGTTAGAACAGGGCGCCAAATACTTGATAGTTTGTAACTGTCATCTCTATTGAAATTGGGATGTTTGTATATTTCGCTACACGATTGAAGGAACACATTGGAGCAATTAAAAACAACAACTCCAATACATCGGCAATCTGCGAACATGCATCCAAAGGGAATCTCTGTCACTTCAACCGTACCTTGTACCCAGATTAGTGAGGGAGTCCATTAAGCAGCACCTTTAATTAGTCCGACCTCCACCTCCGCGGGTAAAGGTCGTCCTCCTGATGACGTTGGATAAGTATCCAACGAAACATCGAGATTCGCTTCTCGGTAATACATACGGTGCGTATAAAATATCCGAAATTACAGTTAAATAAGTAATAAAATAATTCAACATGTACATAGTATAAATTTTTTGTTAAATTCAAATTTAAATATTTTTTTTTGAATATTTTGAGTTGGTTCAAATCTTTCAGAACGGTATATATTCAATCAAGGGTGGAAATGGGGAACGTTACATATGTGTAAAGTGATCACTTAAGCCAACCATACGATAGGTCGTAAGTCCTTTGTACACCTAAAAAGACTTCTATAGCTACTTTCCCATAAAAATACAGTTTCGTCTCTATGAGACATCTATAATATACATTAATTGTTATTTTTAAGTTTAAGTGAAAAGTAAAACGGCTAAAACTCGCAATATCACAGTATTCAGTCAAGGATACGCACAAGATAGAAATTAAAGCGACTGAAACAAAACGCTCCGCTAGTAATACAGCGCCTGGTGTCACCGAAACACCGTCCACGTATTCATTTAAAGTCCCAAATTTATGTTTTTAGGAACAGCACTCGATATTTTTTAGGAAATCAACATTAAAAACATAACGATGAATGAATAACTGATAAAGTATTACGTACGTTTTAATTTTTTTAACGGCCGTGTATTACATTTGATTGCTAATGGGTTGCGGTTAGCAAATTTGATTACAAAAATTAGTAAATTTTCGCGACATTTCCAATTTATTACGCTCCCGAGCTGAGCGTGGCTTTTGTCTGAGTCCCGGGGGGCGGAGGCCCGGCACAATAAGGTAAGAATTAAAGAGGAATACTCGGCAGGGGAAAGAGCAATCTGTGTGAGTGCTCCGTCATCCCATCCGGGCTAACTCCTCCCTAATGCCCGCGGTAATAAACTCTAATGGCGACAATCATTTCACGTCAATTCCATCAATCGCGAGGAGAAAACGTAAATCTTCGCGAAATCCAACAACGCGAAGACGACTTTTTAATTTCACGCGCGAACATGTCAAGATCGCGTTAAGACAGGAAGACTGTAATAATGGCAATCTGATATAATCAGAGTAATCAACTCTCCATGCTCAACAGTTCATCTTTCACAGTTGCATTCAAGAACTGGAAATATGCGTTGATTGAATTAAAAAAAAGAATACGCACGTCTTGACAGAGGAGAGACTTTAAATCGTCGCAAACGATCGATAAACAGAATGTTAGTAATTCAGAATATTTTGAGTTTGTTCAAATCTTTCAGAACAGTGCTGGATTTATGTCACAGAGACATTATTAATCATGGTATATTCTATCATGGGTGGAAATGGCGAATGTTACATTGTGTAAAGTGATCACTTAAGCCAACCATAAGATAGGTCATAAGTCCTATGTACACCCAAATGACTTCTATACCTACTTTCCCATAAGAAATACAGTTTCGTCTCTGTGAGATATCTATAATATACGTTAATTGATTAAGAATGTTATTAAACTTAGTAAAAACCACTACCAGATTAACGGTCTACCAGTTTCGAGACGTACCCGTCTCTTCGTCAGGACCAACATTACACTACTCATTCACAACACTATACACCCCAACCATAGTATTGTTAAACTATCACCAATATTGATCAAATGCGTGTTAATCTTGTCAGAGACAAGCATGCACTGATTATAGCCTGATGAACAATTCAGGAATCTAACGGGAGAGAGTGAGAGGGAGTGGGGTCTAAGGTGGATGTTAGCACATCTTTTGTGAACGTTAAATTAAACAGAGGGCTATACGGAAAATTAATTTGTTTATTAATGAGAGGTACTCTGTTATTCACCGCCTCACTAATGTAAAAAATTTCTAAATTATTCAATTTTAAACCTTTATTATTAGTATTCAATATTTTCACCCCTATTTTTGGGTCAAATTTATGATTATTTTCTATGAGATGGTTGGAAAATTCAGAAAAAAATTTGTTTTTAAGACACCTCATATTTTCTTTGTTTCTAGTATTAAAATTACGAGATGTCCTTCCAATATAATGTGCTGGACACGAGCTACATGTTAACTGGTAAACTTTAGAAGGTGCAGGTATGATACAGGAACTGCCTGAAGTCAGTGAATGAGCAGGATCGCAATATAATAAAAATATTTCAGAACACGAATATTATTTATTTTATTTTTAACGAGACACTAACATAATACTGAGTACAAAATACATTTAAAAAAATACTACATCACTAATTTCTTATTTCAAACTTAGCCTCTTATTCCAATTACAAGTGTCTTCGGCCTGCTCCAGTGACATGCATATATGTATGGACATATTTATTGTATCCTTGAAGTGCGATCATATACGAATATATAAATCAATCAATCAATCAATCAATCAATCATCAACATATATATAAAAAGAAACCCGTGTTTCCCTACCCGCTAAATTTCTCCACAACCAGCCACAACCACCCACCGATGGTTATGGTGGTAGATAGATAGATAGTCCTTGGTGTCACATTGAAAATATGCGAGTTTGGTGGGGGTGGCTGTACGTGGGTGGGAGTGGGTGACGAAAATGTATGTCTAGAACATTGTTTTGTTATGGCGGCCGCAAATGGCTCAGATTGTTTCAAAATAGGCGCGCCGACTGTGTCGGTGAGTCTAGAAGGTTCTGGAAAAACCTGCTCTAGAATGTTCTGGAGGGAGGAGGTTCTAGAAAATTCCAGAAAGTTCTATAAGGTTCTAAACTGAGTGGCGGAATGGTGCCGGTGTGTCTAGAAGGTTACTGTACATTCAATAAATTTCTTGAAATTTCTGGAAGGAGAATGTTCTAGAAGGTTCGCGAAAGTTCTACGACGATCCAAACAGTGTACTAAAAATCTACGCGTGCGAAGCAGCGCGGGCACAGCTAGTAAAGTATATTGTTTCAGATTATTTTTAAAAAATGATGATGTTTTTAAAAAGAAATGATAGGATTGACTTTTTAAATTATGATAAGGTATGTGCAAGAATACCAGCTTCAATGTCGGGGTCGGCACAATACATATTACATAATTGTACGACACATTCTTGTGATGGGAGAAACGTAACCAAGATAATAAATTAGAAATTTTGAAAATTAGAAAAAATGTTACTATAGGTCGACCACAATAAAAAGACCATTCCCTAACTTTGCCCGGTAAGAAGAAAGCGGGGGGAAGTTGCCTGCCAAGCCGATATTGCAAGCCTGAATATGATATTCCAAATAAATATATATATTTTTAGTTTAAAAAAGGTTACTTACTTACTAGAAAAACTTATTTTGTGCTCATTTTTTGCATCGTAACAATACACATATTTTTTGCTCACTTCTTTCGAATGCGGTATGGCTATGGTACCTTAATTGAATATTATAAATAACCAGGTATTTTTTACAAATATTTTTCTTTTAAATTTGTTTTCATGTTAAGTGGGTATTTAATTTTCCATATATATATTTTTTTATATTTTGACTGTCGGTACCACGATTTTTAAATCTAATTTGTTAGTATACAATTGTATCCTGGCGAAGGAGCCATGGGCACTGAAACATGTTGATATTTTTCGATACAAAAGTGGCGAAAACAAAGTTCATTTTTATATTAATTATATTATTATAATAACCAACATTACCTGCAAATGTCAGATAAAGAAAGAATCAATAGCTCTAATGAGTATCCTTTATAGCATTGCAAGATCCAGTTATACATAATTTTAATTTTATTAATTAAAATATTTCATTTGTTTACTTTTTTACAGCTTGATCGTTATCTTTATGTCTAATTTTTATCTCCTGGTTTGGTTTCGGGAGTAAACAGATTATTAAACAAATTATTTAATTATATGTGCTAATTTATTTATGGGTTTATTTACATAATATTACGCTCCACTTGCAAGCCCTAATTATCAACCGATCCAATTATTATGCTCAATTTATTTAAAAAGGAATTTTATAATGAGATTTTAGCTGATTATCGGCTACGATATTAGTGAGTATGTGACCTAGCATTCCAGTCGGCTTTGACTTTTAGTACCACGGTTCATATTTTCAGCTCTATAATTACGGATATAAAATTTGATTAAGACTTGCTTATTCAAAGTTATCTTGATTATGATTTCATGCGTAATCTGATCTTAATTATACATCTGAATTAAATCTTATTAAACAAATAGCATATAATAATTAGTTTAGTTATTCTATATATAATAATTAATTTAGTTATTCTACTAAATTAATAGATAATTTATTACATAAAAAGATAAAACAAAAATTTTTTAAACAATATATCTATCCTAAGTCAACAGATAGAAATAAACAATGGCGTAGAATTTTATTTGTCGATAACAATTTGTCAAAAATAATAACTAAAAATATTCCTAACTCAATTCAGCCGGCCTTTTATACGAGTAACAAATTAAAAAAATATATACTAAATAACAAGGATAGTGATAATCCTATCATGAAATCAGGAGTTTATAGACTTAATTGTAACGATTGCGATAATTTTTATATTGGCAAAACAAAAAGAAATTTTGAAACTAGGGTTAAAGAACATATCAAAGCATTAACTAGCAATATTGATTCTGATTTCGCAAAACATCTAATAGAATTTGACCATACATTTGATATTAACACAGGCTTAAAATTTTTACATTTCAACTATAAGATACCTCAAATAAATAATTTAGAAATACTCGAAATTAGGAAAAATGTTAATATTAAGTCTAATATAATAAATACACAGACGAAATTTTTGCATAATCCTATTTTGAATATTTTTCCACTTAACATTCCAAATGACCCATAATAATCAACACCTCGAACCCCCCCCCTCCCCTCACCAACCCCCTCAACCGCCCCTTCACCGTAACATATTTGCTTGTTTCAACTTTTAAGATTACTACACAATAATCCTGATGAAGAGAACATTGTTCTCGAAACATGTAGATTTTTTAATCTAATATAATGGTGAAAACAAAGTAATTTGTGTTTTATTTTAATAATATTATTTTCCTTAAAAATGCTTATTTCGTCTGGATCATCCAACAAAAAATTAATTAGGTTAAATTATAGAAGACCTCACAGAACCAAGGCTATTTATATGTGGGAAACATGTGCGGAAATCTTTATAAGTTGCCTCGTGGCTTATTAACTCTATTAACTGGCTTAGGTGATCACTTTAAACAATATAACACATTTCTAATAATTTTTTTACCACACATACATTTTTTATCGTTGTACATATATATTTTCTTTATCTGTATTATTGCAAATATTTGAAGGAACTACGCTAATTGAAATTTAAATTTGTAATTCCCATGATAAAGTACCCATAGATGTCACCGCTGGTAATGATATATCTGTATTTTTAAATTGGAGTATTTAGTAATATTCATTTTATTGTAAATATTTATTTATTTAACGCCCTTATGGGCTTTTACAATATACAGAATAATTTTTTTTTAAAATAACATAAGACAGTTAAAATAAAAATACAGTTAAAAGTTACAATAATAATAATAATACAGAAAAACATAAGAAAAACATAAAAACATAAGATAAAATAATAATAAAGTTAAAGGTACAAATAATAATAGTTAAAGGTAAAATAGAAAGATTTATTGTCCATTTCCATTTCGTTGGGATGTAAACAATTGTATCAGCTTTGTCCTGTAAACAGTTATACTATCAGCAAAAATGTCAGCATGCTCATTCCCTAATGAGTGTAATCTGGGAATTACAGAGTTTGCTAATGCATTAGTTCTGACATTTTCACTATAATAGAACAATGCACTGTGTCTTGATGACCTCGATGGAGCATATAAGTCGATCAGACTAATAATCTGAGGGCAATCAATCAAACTATTTACGATCCTATAAAGAAATATTAGGTCTGTTATAGTACGTCTCACAGACAAGTTTAAAAGTTATTTAAATATGATATTTTTTCAAATTATTTAACATATACACTAGAGTACACCAAAAAATTGTGATTTTCAAGTAATAAAAATAGAAAAACTTATAATAATTCAAACAAAGAAGCCGTAATTTCAAAGTTGCTGAACACGATTGAATCTTTGCACTCGCACCTCTTATGCGTCATTTAGTAATTCGGCTTGGCAAACAATAGACAATGAACAAGGGACGCCTACATCAAGCTACATCCGATGATGATGATGATCTTTCACCAGGATTATGAAATAATTTCAATATAATACACTGGTTCAGATACGGGCACCCATTATGCAAGAAGTTATGAGGCTGCCCATTCAAATCACGTCTTTATCCGATGAAGATTATCTTCAAATATGGGATCGAAGGTCACAATTCACTATATCGATGAGCTTTAATCAAAATTATCCAAGAATCATTTTTACATGAATTAGTAGTTATTACGTCCTAGCGGTATATAAATCAGAACACAATTCTCCTTTACAAAGTTTCGTAAGCGATTTTTTTAACAAAGTATACGGATTTTTTTTATTTTAAAATATTTTTTTAATGACAGTGTTTTTTTACGCCTATCACATAGATTAAAATTGTGACGAGAATCGAACCTGGAACCCTCGGTGTGGGAAGCCAGTGTCACACCCACTGAGCTACGAGGGCCGTAAGTGCAAGTTTTCTTGAAAAGGATACAGAATATTTTTATTTAGATAACCTAACATATTTTGGCCGCTAGTTACGGCTGTGTAAACAGCGCCATTTAGTATAGCGTAACGTGTTGGCAATATTACATTCGAACATTGTTATAGATAGAAATATTTGCGAAAGTATATATTCAAAATATACGTTTATCCAATTTAAATGTTCAATAATGTAAGTATATTTACATTAACTAGTATATATAGTAATGCGTACACTATCGAAAGTTAGTGACACTATCGAATAGACAATATTACAAACACTATATTAGTTAATGTATAGGTACACTAGCGTGATAGTGATAGATAGTAGTGATTCACGACGGTTCCTAAGAAATAAGTATTTATTTATTTTAAAAAAACAAATACAAAAATAAAAATATCAAAACAAAATATAAAAAAGATTTTTTTATTAAAAAACTTTTAACAAGTTACGGACGCAACACGGGGTTACACGGACGGATAGACAAACAACGAAATTATTATAATTGGGAATAACAAAATTTACACTTTGTAACATACTCGTGTACATACATTTACATGTGCAAATTATTTTCTTCGGGAAAATCTATTCTGTTTCATAAAATCAACGGAATCAGTTAGCCAAACACTATACCACACAAAACGAGTCTATTCCTAGACCACAGTAAATCTTCCCCATTCCTAAATAATTCTAGACTAAACAACATAAGAAACATGATTGGTTCTACAAAGTAACCACCGAATCGTTTATTTGGCATCTTGCTTACAAAAGCAGGCGCACTGCACCGCACACCGACTTAAATCTTATTTCTTTAAGGCGATCGTCTAGCAGAATTAGCAAATTTCCTCATTTTTTGTCATATCTTCTCTTGCGTTTTTTATTACATTTTTGTATGGAATTATCTCATTTTAAAATTTATTCATCAGGTTACATATATTTTAAATACGAATATGTTATTACAATGTCAGAAATTAAATTACATAATTTATTAATAAATAACAAAACCTTAGATGTTTTAAAAATGAAGAAAATAGCTCGACTTTATGGGCCTTTTATGACTGAACTGCGTGTTGGGCTGTCTTTTTTATTCAATAATATTACAAAGTAAACGATTATCTTAAATTTATTACAATTATAGAATAATCTGTTAGTACGTTTACATGCAATTTATGTTTTAAAAAACACTGTTTTTTAAATTATTTATATTTTTTGTGTGTTTTTTTTTCAATCCTTTTAAAATAGTTTATAACTTTTTTCTTTAATAAATTAAAGGAATAGACATTATTATTTTAAAATTAATACAAAAAAAATCAAAAAATTATTCTCAATTTCAGATTTTAGCTATTTAATCAAGGCACTGCGTATTGTGTCATAAATACGTTGCGTCTTGATTAAATATCCAAAATCAGGAATATCGACAAAGATTTTGATTTTTTTTTATTTTATTGTAAAATTATAATATCTATTCTTTTGACTATTAAAGTAAAAAAGTTGTCAACCATGTAAAAAGAGTTAAAAAAAACCCACAAAAAAATATAATATTTTTAAAAAACAGTATTTTTTAAAACATAAATTGCATGTAAACGTATTAACAAATTTTTCTATAATTGTAATAAATTTAAGATAATCGTTTACTTTGTACTATTATTGAATAAAAAAGATATGTCAACACGCCGTTCAGTCATAAAAGGCCCACAAAGTGGAGCAATTTTCTTCATTTTTAAAACATCGAAGGTTTGGTAATTTATTAATCAATTATTTAATTTAGTTTATGACATTTCAATAAGATATTCGTATTTAAAATATATGTAACTTGATGAATAAATTTTAAAATTATATATGTCCCTTCAAAAATGTGATAAAAAACGCAAGAGAAGATATGAGAAAAAATGGTGAAATTTGCTCATTCTGCTAGACGATCGCCTTAAAGCGTCTTGTTATTGCAATAATATAAAAATCAGTTTAAATAATTATCGCCATTTCTTTGTACAGCTTTGTCATATGAAGACACCATGGCAAGAAGTTGTTAACTAACATTCAAGTCATTTTGAGATAATTAGACATTTGCATTTCGCATTTGAAAAATATGTTTTATATCTAATTCAAGATTAATTTTTATTGATTTATGCTACTAAAATATCAAAAAAGTATTTACAATGTAAAAAAAAACGCATTTATGCACATAAAAATAAAAATATACTAATTTTCTCTAAAAAATGTAGTTAACAACCATTTTTTCGCCTCTGGAACTCATTTTTAAAATTGGTAAAACATGAACAATCTAACAACCCTTCAAGTGCTATCCGTTTTTACCATCCATGTTACTATTGAAGATTACATATTCTTCCCGTTAGTAACTGATTTGATTTACATGAAAAAGTGTATTTAACATGTTCATCCCTATGATGTGAACATGTTCTAATTATTTTTTAGTTCTGAACTTATTTCCAATGGAAAGAGCGTACAATATTTAGTTTAGACGGCTTATTAACTCATTTTTGACAAAAATGATAGTTAACAACTTCTTGCCATGGGGTCTTCATATTTCAAACAGTGGAATAAAATTCGTAATGTCATCAATATTTAAAATATTGTCAAACAGAAGAAAATTCGCACTGTCCCTTGTAACGTCTCTTTGGAAAAACACTATGAAAGGCTCTAGAATAGTCTACAGTTATCTACAACCTTCGTAAAATGTCTAAAAATAACTAGAACAGCCTTAAAGCGAGGGTAACTTTCTCCTTAGCACTAGAAAGGAAAAGAATCTTCTCGAGAATTCGAAAAAACCAGCGTTCGGATACAAGTACAGAGACAACGCCGCGGCGCGGGAGTTTGTTTCGACAGATCGTTCAGTGCGAAGTAAGTTGCGAGACGACGGCCAGGTGTTCCCAGTCGTGAAACTATGAAGCGACAGATATCGAGCGAAATAAGGAAGCGAGCTCTTACCCAAGTGGCGAAATAAATAAATGCGACTATTACAAGCGATGATTACGTATTCTACGAACGATAATAAATTGTTCGTATACGAGTGATGTGTTGCAAAAGTTGTTAAATTAAAGATTTGCGTTAAGTTTTATTCGCGTTTAGTGACTTTTTTCCATTTAATAATTAATTAATCGCTAATTAAGTTCCAGCGTTTTCATTTGTCTTCCAATGTCACGACCCGTGACAATATATAAACCTGTTGTCAATTCATCCCTTCTGCTCGTTTATACGTCGGTTGCATTTTTATTACGCGAGACATACTTCATTTTAACTTTATATAGTATATTGTAGAAGGTAACCGAGGATCTTACAGTAATCTTCCCATTTAATAGTCAATTAGAAATTGCTGGAATTCACGGGAATAAATCAGAAACTTCTCGAAGATCGAGAGTATAAATTACGCAGAAAGCGCGCGCTTTCACGTCACGTCATTAGATGAAGCGAAACAGCGATGGGCGATTTAAGTGCGGATATTTGACCAGCGATAAAATACCTAACATGGTGTGAGATAGTAACCAGAGCGATACAACGACGTGAATTAGAATTTCTAGATACAAGTGGAAGATTCTCGAGTGACTACCGTCAGAGTAGCGCGAATTACAGAATACATCTCCAGTTAAATTCGTGTACAGTGATTTTAGATAATTAATAAAACTTTAATTTATTTCAAGTTTTTCATTAGTCTCCCAACGCCATGATCTCGTGAAAATATTTACAATTTGATGAAAAATCATGAATACAAAATAAAATAATACAAAATAAAAACATGTGTAGCCTGTTGGTGTAATGGTCCTGACGCTCGCCTTGTGATCTGGTGGTCGGTGATTCGTGACCCATTCCAGAACACCGGAATGTTAGTCCGATTCTCATAGCACAAGCTTTTAGCATATTTTGAAAATAGTAAGAATATTGATAGGACACATATTCCGTTTTCACATCTCTATTAAAAAAATTACACCAAAATAAATATAGTCATCAAACCTCTTACTAACAAGGACTCATCGCACGAGTTTACGAGAATGAAAGCAACCACCGTATCTCAACTATCGATACTCAAAATTTAAACTATTTCGTAAATTTATCACTCGTAAATAGACACTTTATTATCGCTTTAACACTTTATTCACTATTCACTAGAACATTCCATCCAATTTCCGCACGTATTCCGTTCCGGTTTATTTCGCTACGTAAGAACTTTTCCAGATTATTCGCTGTTGAATTACCGCTCGCTTGGCCACCCTGGCCTTCGCAGCTCGCTGTTGCCTTCGCTTCCTTTCCGCTGTCAAGCGCGCCAAGAACAACTACAACGTTACTCCCGCGCGCGGTTCTATTTATATCTGCTGATGTCAAGCCGCACAAGGCGTTCCTAGTGTTTACGAGAACTTTCTCGTGGCTTCCAGGCTTTTATAGATGTTTCTCGATGCTTACCGAAAGCCGTAGATTATGTTAGGCCATTCTAGAATCTTCGATAGTGTTGTAATCATTTCAAACAACTGTCACTTGACACGAACGCGTGATTCTTTTTAGCCTCGTAATAATATTATTATACTGAAAGATGAAATACTATAGACCCATATTTGGAATAAAATAATTCTGCAATCGATTGGCTCATTGCCGTTTGGTTGGATACACAAAAATATTACATTACTTACTATAATCATCAAAAATGACATCCTTTTACTACTTCTTATATTTCAGCTACGAGTTAAGGCTATGAGAAAAATGTTATTTAGCGTCTTGGTAGCGTTAGTTACAGACATTATTGCATAGACAATAATGCTATTTTTATACCTCAGTATTTCATTTCATTCATTTATATCTCAGGAATGAATGGCAAGAAAAATATACGACGCAAGTGTTGACGGAAAGAGAGAGCGATCGCGGAAGACGTGGCAGTGTGGAGCTCTGTCCTCTCTGCCTACCCCCGTGGAGAAACGGCGTGATGGTAAGTAAGTAATTATTTTATATAAACATTTCATCATTATTTGTGCCATTTGATAGTGTTTTTATGGACATTGCTTAGAGAAATGTGTGCTTTGATTAGAACATTACTTTTTCTTTAAATTAATGGTTGTATGTATTTTATGATAACTTATTAATTCGATTTTCATTCATGGATTTCTATGCTATTTCTATGGAATATTTCTATATTCTGTGTAAATTTGAAAATATGATTTTTTGATTGTCATCTTTGTCTTTGGCAAAAGTTAATTTAACAAGAACCTAATAAAAATATAGTTTAATCTTACTTAACTAACTATCTTGTTTCCATAGAAGCAGTCCCTCTCAGCGTCTTGAGAGAAACTGCTATACTCGAAACTACAGAACTGACTTTATATGTAATGACATAACTCTATATGAGTGCAGTAAAAAGTTTAATAAGATATCACATAGGAGGTAAATTTAAATAAAAAGATGTGCAGAAAAAAAATTCAATAACCAATTTACAGATATACCAATTTCGCAATTTTCCAGATTGGAAAACTTCCTGATTCGTATCTCTTTTGTAATCAAATATGTTTCCAATAAATAAACCTTGTTCTGTACGTCTTTCAATCTATTTTGATTAATCTTATTTATTCAAATTATCGTAGATCTGAGCGTTGCAACATGACAACAAAATGTGCCTTCATTATAAAAAGATATTCGATATCAAAATATTTATTAATAGTACAAAAGTAAAAGAGGAAAGCGGAAAAATTCGACCCTCTTTCGATATTGGGGAACGTCATCTTCGAAGGACACAGTATTTTAAAATCAATAACACACAAATGTACGCAGAAAATTCGTACGAAACGAATAGACAAGCGGCAGCCCGCCTAATATCGTAAATCCGCACATCAGTCTTACCAAAGCGAAAATTTAAATTTACGATTTCGAACAAAATTCGTTTAATATTTCACGCGCGTGGGTAGGTACCTAATTTGATAGTTTTTATGCATCTACCTACATAACAGTTGTGGCGATAATAGGAAATCGATCTTAGATGGGTAAACTGCAAAATTTTAATGAAAGGAACTAATCACTATTAAACTTCAGAGAGAAAGTCGAGGCGCTTTCTTATTTCGATAAAGATTTTTAGAAATGGCAGTAATGGAAAAAAACTACGCATTACTAAGTAACAATCAAATATTTTTTTATAATAAAAAGCTATCAAACTTCCAATTTAATACGAATACAGTGATAATTATTAAATATGTACTTTTGAATACGAGTAAGTAAATTTATGCATGTCAAATATAATTCTGTATCTATAAACTCTTTCTTTTATATATTATCGTCGCTGTATATGTAATTAATCCTATGTGCCGTCTTAGTACATTCTGAGATAAACGAATGAAACTGTTTTAAAAAATAATTGCACAAAAAATGTTTTAAATAATTACTAGGCAGACTTTCCAGATGAACGGCAGTGTTTTTTTTTTAGTACCTATATCTCCATTATTTATATGAAAAATTTACAAATTGATTCGTTCATTTCAGAATATACTAAACGGCACACTGGCTTTATTATATATACAGCGATGATATGTTACTTTGAAAGGAAATTGATATATTACTTCGAAGTGAAATGTCAATTTCCAAGTGCTTGAACCTGAAAACACTTAATTCCGAAGATAATGGAGAAATAAGAGACGAACGAATTCATCTAACGTCGAAAACATTCACTAAAATATATCAATTGTATGATCGCGTCCGATGGTAAGGGTTTTTCGGGCTATTTTTCGTATCTATACGGTCTCTCTGGCCGACGTTTCGGATCCTATTCCAGGGTCTATGATCGGGGCTGATGGTGGCATAACAGCCCTTAAAATATTTACCAGAAAATTCCGAGGAGTCGTAAAATCTGAGGAAAATCTTATCACGAAAGCTGCCGGAAAAAACGAACCGTATTCAACACTGGATACAGATTTATATAGCAAGATTAGAAATAGAAAATGTTCAAGAATCATTTCAATCGCGTTCACTACACAATTATATACCTAACAATTAACCTTTGGATATACAGAACAGAAGTTTCTTTGGATATACAGAACACATAGATTTATTAAAATCTCTAGAAACCAACCTAAGATGGACTATAGGCTGACAATATATGTGGGGTATAAAAGCAAAGATAGCAGTATCCAAAAAAATAAATAAATGTTTTGAAAGCAATCACCTAGGATTGCTTATTTAAAATGTATCTGAATCCTAGATTTTATGTATCTATCCCTTCTAAAATCATATTTCCTATAAAAAATTTAAATTTATATGTTTCCTGTAAAATCCCGAATTCGCTACATTATAAATTAGTAATCCTCAATGACTGCAATTTTTTTTTTTATATTGCTGCATTTGCTTTTATATCGGATGTATAATATATTAACATAAAGCGATCTACGCGATTCATCGAGAGAAATTATTTATCGGAAGTTAATATTTTTTGATTTGAATATGATGAATAGGAGAAAGCTCGTTAAAATATGATAATTTTGGTCCCGAACATTGAAATCTAATCTAAATACAAATTGGACCAATATCGAACCAATGAATATCGCGTAACACAGTAAAGGGATGATTTCATATAGTTCATTTTTAAAATGAACTAGCGAAACATTTTACGATTTGAAGTCAATTATTTAACCACGACAAAGTAACGATTTATATTATAATATCACATTCGGTTTTGGATGTTGTGACGAAAGCTTACGGGCTAAAAACGACCTAGGGACAGCTAGTAACAAAAATTAAGGAATTAATCGTATTCAAAAATGACTACCCCCGCTTAGTGCGGTCATCAATCAATTATTTATCCGAAACCGAAATAGTACCTGACCATCGACCGCAAAAACATTTGAGAATTTTTTACGTTAAAAATCACGTGCACGAGTTGCGTAACATATTTAATACGGAGAATATCACTCGAGGTGAAGTGTGCCACTCACCCGGTCCGTATTAAAATACATTATTAATGGAATATGTTTTTGTCAATCGAATTTTCATTCGGTAGGTTAATTTCGTTCCGATTTGAATAGACATTACTGTTTTTATAAAAATCCTTTTTTATTCTCGAAATTGTATTACTTTTTTTAATATACTCCTTGTTTGTTTCATTCATTTTAAAAATATCTGGAATTATGACACATTTCATTCGTCGTATTTGTGTCACTTTTCAGATATTTTCGACGTTTCTTTATTATGTAACATAAGAATAGAAGGTCAAAGAAAGTCTCCAGAAAGAAATGTATTATACTTGGACACATTGCGTTCACAATAAAACAGTTTAACATTATTTATTTATATTATGATCGTTTATATTCGACGCTTTAAATAATATGCAGGCGCGTAATTTTATTTTTTATTTGATAATTTCAATTTGCATTGTTTATTTAAATAATTATCGATGGATGCGTATAATGATTTAAATGTTAATGGTGGTGATTAATCGTGAGTGCGATGGATGTGTCGTATAAATGTGAAATGGTAAAACTTTTCTTGCAGAGTGTTGGTACTTAAAAACTTTTATTTACCTGACCAACGCACGCGTGTAGACACTTAAAAAACAACTCAAATACGAACAATCGAATTTCGAACGGAACACGACGGCAGAGCGGCACGCACGTATAAAGAAATATGAAAATTTGTATAACGAACACACAACGAACTGCCAAAGAACACGCCGCGTGTAGCTACCTCGGTGTAGCGAGCCCTTCGGGGGCAGGCAGATCACTGACTGGACTGCTGTGCCCACCGCACACGCACCACGCAACCGGCGTCGCCGGGAAACCGATATCGGCCACCGAGGAACAGGGTCGTCCCCTCTCCCACCCCTTTTCCGAACGCGGAACGAACGGAATCACCCTTATTGAAGGGTGCGAGCTACTGAAACAGAAGCTCGCTCCGTTCGGCACACATCGCGCAGCGCCGCGGGGCGCGACTGGCGGCGAAAATGGAAACTAAATCTCTTTCCAACGAATGAGGGAAGGAGCTTTAAACCGAAAGGGTGACACATCTAGCAGAGGCGCTTTATAAAACAAGTCAGATACCAATAGCACTTCACTCGTATGATGCGTTCAATTATTTTGTTCCTTTTGAGGAATGTCTTCTTGTGTTAGGTAACATATTATTGCACGACGAGGAACAACATTAGGCGGAGAAACCTAACCTCAAACGCGCGCACCTATTCTGACATTCAAATCCGCGGGAAATGTGACATGATTTACGCCGATGGATACGCCCATACAATAAGCCAGGTCTTAGGGCGCTTTTCTACAACGTGTCACATAAACATGATGTAGTATAATTATTCTGATAAATATTTTCAGCTGTGCCGCGACAATTTATTGTTCGGATGCATATTACGTAAGGGGGACGGTTCGAAGCGTTTAAATTTCTAATGCGCACATCAAATACAACCAGCAAATGGAAAAGATGGAACTTTTGATAATTGTTTAATTACAAAAAACAATGATTGTACAACATATTAAAATCAGCTAAGAAAACATATCTTTAGCAGTTTTTCACAGGCCGCAGAAAGGTGTAGGTGATATTCCTAAATATAATATGTACCTTTGATTCGAAAGAAAATTGTATAAAAATTTGTTTTTAATAATATAAAACCAAAATATCATATCAAAAATATAAATCAATGCATTAAATAAAGAACTACTAAAAGATGATCAGTATATTATGTAATATTTTCTTTTTATAATGTATATTAATAATTAATGTAATACCTACATCCTGCGTATATACTACAGGCTTATTGTAAGGCATCGAAATACAACAATAAATCTTTCAATAAATATTTTTAAACCAAGATATATTTCGAATGTCACAATAATTTTTAAAAAGAGCATGTAGGTACTTGCACTATTTTTTATAAAAATTCACACACATAATAAAAATGTGTATTTTTTGGAAAAATCTAAAAACAATAATATGACGACAGGATTATAAATGTTTAAATTATTTTTCTATTACACTATAAATACTGTAATTTTATGAAAACTATTTAGTTTGTTGATATTTATTGAAAGGATATGTCTTGCATATAGGTAACATCATAATCTGTTGTTTTCTATTTAATGCTGGAAGAAGGCCTCCCAAGTGTCTTCTAATTTCATCAGCCCATTATTAATAAGGGCGGTCCATTGCCTTTTCAATTTTGTGGCTATTCCATTGTATCGACTTTTCTTGTCAGTTCTCTTATCTAAACCTTATCTTATATTTTCATATTTCATAGCTCCAGTTACCCAACATCTTTCATTCGTAGCACTCTTCTTACTCCCTTTATATTAACTCGTGGCGTCTGATTGATTGATTGTTTGTCTGACAAAAAACTTTGGATCGATTTTTAACCCTTTTCCCGTGATCCAATCGAGCTGAAACTTTGCAAGCAGACTCGTGGCGACGATCAAGAAGATCTATCAAATTTTGGTAAAAAAAAATAATAATTATAGTATAATTTTGGATTTTTCAAAATTTCAATGGTTTTTTTCATACAAGTTGTATGGAGATTCCGACGCATATGGTAGACACAAAACCCGAAAATGAGAAAGGGAGTATTGTAAAAACTTGGTTTTTATGGGTTAGTTTTTTACTCCCTTTCTTTTAACTCGTAGCGTCTGTTTGTTTGCTTGTCTGATAGTATAATTTTGGAATTTTAGAAATTTGAACGTTGTTTTTTCAAATTGTAGAAAGGAGCCCGACGCGTGAAGAAGGTGCGAAACCTGTTTCAACTAGTCTGACTCGAGCCATGGGTCCGATCAGACGGTTTCGCCGACGCCGTGCCCCCCTATACCAATTACTACGTTTTCAATATTCTACAAGTTTTAAGGATTATAATATACATGGAATAGATTTTCCACGTGAACTTAAAGCAACAGGAATAAGTTGATAGAATATCAAATTGGAAACAATACAAATGAGAAATAGAGTACAATAAAAACTTGGTTTTATGGGTTAGTTTTTTTAAGTTTTAGTATACTATAGGTAAGCGCCCGACGTCATCTCTCAAACATAGTTCATATTTAGAATCGCGTATAATGTTATATGTACCCAATAAATGTATACCAAAAAAAAAATTATAAATTAATAAAGAAATTGTGTTAAGTTCTGGAGGAGGAACAGTGACTGGACTTTTGGGGACCGAACCTTGCGGCGTCGCTCTTTACACGACGTCATACGGGAAGGACCGTTAGTGAAAAATTGTTAACATGGCGACGTTTGAGTAGGGTCGATATGGGAGCCTTCACTCATAAAACGGTCCTGGGTCCCAATAAATATGTGATAAAATTAATTAGACAACTCTAGTATGCAAAATGTGAACACGGAAGGATTACCCTGAAAAACTGCTGAATTCCACGAAAATGTATTAAATTGCAAAAAAGCTATAATTCCATCACTGAAATATGGCTAAAAGACAGTAAATACTCAAGAAAAAAACCTCTTTGTGTGATTTTGTACCTTTATGCACTCTAGTATGGAAAACAAGCGAACGGAACAGGGTCAATGCAACTTCCGATAAAAGAAGGAGAAAAGAAAAAGAGCGAAACCCATCTCTCAGAACTCCATTATCCACCGGATGCGTGTGGACAAATGTGCAAGGGTGTGCGGTTCCAGAATAGGGCTCTTCAGCCACGCTCGGACGCATATTTAATAACATGACTGCCGAAAAAGAAGAAGCATTCTAGACTTGTTGCGGTGTAATGGATGGTGACGGCTTCGTCTGAAACGGTATTAATGTTGCGCGCGCAGACAATTTAAAAGCATAAAAACAATTAAAATCTGAATGGCAAAAGTGCAGGGCCGATACTGAAGCTTTTGCTCTAAAATTTCTTACCAGAATTGAAGAAATGAGAAAAGCACACAGTTGGATGGAAATTAAAAAAATACTTATTTATAACGTTCTCATATTTGTACACAAAATTTTCAATAACAAAATGCCAGAATATATTTTGAAAAAAATTATTGTGAATAGTGATGTACATACATATAATACCAGAAATAGGAATAGAATAAGATTACTATATAAGAAAAAACTATATACACAGAATTGAAAGGTGAAAAAAAATGATGAAGTGCCAGAAAACATGAAGAATATAAATAAGATGAATGAATTTAAAAACAAATGCTATCATTATTGTAAAAATAGTAAAGAGTTGTAGAGCATAAGATGTACTATTTATTATATTATAGATTGTACTATATACTTAAATAGATATAAATGTAAATATGTAGGTTATTATGGAAAGTATATTAGTAATAGATTTAATAATGTAAAGTGTAAAAAAATACTAGTTAAAATACAAAATGTAATATTAACTAACTTAAGAAATAAATTAAAATAAAAAAAACAGCTGCAATGGATTTTTGGTGCTCCCACTTTACTATCACGCATAAAACTATGTTTAAAGAGATTTTTAAAAAAAATGTGGCCACTTCGTGTCTATTTTTGTACATAATTAAATAAATAAGAAAGCTTAATTGAGCGTAGTTATGCAGAAAGCAGCCGACCCACAAAATGCTAAAAATGAGTTATGTTTATATGCTGAAATCGTGCATGCTCTTTATGCTATAGTTTTTTGTAAATTCAAATTTTTCTAACCCACATCAAAATTTCACTTAGTGAGTTTTACCTCAAAAGGGACGATATTTGTTCAATCATTCTTAAAACATGTTAATTTAATAACCACGACTAAGACAAACAAGACTTTTTTATACAAAATAAATTTTGAAATAAAAATGACAACTGACTAAACAAACATGCTTATACTTAAATTTAATATTAAAAATAAAAAAATATATATGTAGAATAAATCCAAGCCACATAGTACCTATAAAATAACTGACATTCGATAATGTCACTCCTTTTTTATAGAATACATCCAACCCGCATAGAACAAAATGGGTCCTGTTTTTCGTACATTTTGACATTTTGCAGAAAGACACCAACCTGCAAAACGCGTCAAATCTTTGTAAATAAAAGTTTTTTTTTCTTATAATTACATTTAAAAACTATAAAAAATATCTTTCCAATAAGCCCTACGCAAAAAAAATATTCAACAATGCATTAAATATCGACATATTAGGTTTTTGTAGATTAAAATATTTATAAGCCATTTTCTCAGTTCCATGTTTTTTGGGTTGGCTGCTTTCTGCATAATTACGTCCAATTGACCATTGAAATACCATTTCATCATTAAATATCCTTTTTATACATACTTTTCATTAAAAACCTACTTCCATGCGCACTTCAAACCCTATTCAATGAAAATTTCAAATTTAGGACCTTGACTTTACACTTATGTTTAGTGATACCGCGTGCGTAATTCGTAACTGGCAATGTTGACACAAGTATAAATATCCCAACAGGCGAGTCGGGGCAAATAGTGGTGTTCGTGCAGGGAGGATTTTCAAATTCAAACGCTACAGCAATTTTGCATGGGAGCGTTCCCGTGTTTTAATTGAAGCTTTGTTAATTGATTCTGCAACCTTCATTCAGCCAATTGTGACCGGCGAACCAGCGCGAAAGCCTAGACTAGCCAATATATTTGTGCATCGGTCGATTATTGCGTATCAAAACATTTTTAGAAAAAGAAAAACACCTTTAAAATGAATAACTAATGGGAACCAAAAATAAACAGTACGAAAATTAGATTGTTAGTTAACTTTGTAAAAACCACTACCAGATTTTAGGTCTACCGGTTTCGAGACGTACCCGTCTCTTCGTCAGGAGCAACATTACACTACTCATTCACAACACCTCAACCATAGTATTGTTACACTTTCACCAATCATTGATCACATGCGTGTTAGTCTTGTCAGGGACAAACATGCACTGATTAGCCTAATGAACTATCAGGGATCTACCGAAAGAGTGAGAGGGGGCGGGGTCTAAAGTGGGTGTTACCCCATCTTTTGTGAACATTAAATTGAACAAAGGGCTATATGGAAAATTAATTTGGTTGTTAATTAGGGGTGCTCTATTATTTACCGCCTCCCTAATGTAAAAAATTTCTAAATTATTCAATTTTAAAACTTTATTATTAGTATTTAATATTTTTACCCCTGTTTTTGCGTCAAATTTATGATCATTTTCTATGAGGTGGTTGGCAAATTCAGAAAAATTGTTGTTATTAAGACACCTCATTTGTTCTTGGATTCTAGTATTAAAATTAGGTTATTAAATTAGTATGAAAAATAGACAATTAGGAAGTGTAGATATTCAAATTTAGATATTTTTCCATAAATAGTCGATAGAGGATGACACAAAATAAAATTAGATACGTATTAGAAATGTTCACGCGTTAGAAATTATATTCCTTTGGCGTACACAACATAACAGCGCGCCTGTCGAACCAGCCGCAACATCTGACAACGAAAGAGATATCCGCAGAATACAGATCACTGTTCTACGACGGCATTCTTTTTTTTTTTTTTTTTTTTAATAAATAGAGATGCAAACACGGAATACGTGTCACATCAATATTCTTACTATTTTCAAACTAAGCTAAACGCTTGTGCTATGAAAATAGGACTAACTTGCTAGTCTGGGCTGAGATTCGAACCCGCGACCATTGGATCACGAGGCGAGTGTCCTAACCACAAGATCAACAAGCTACTCTACTCATTCTACGGACGTTATTCAGTATCGAGCTTCGCATATTCCGATATCAAAACCAGTGGGAGAATTTAATGATTTCTTCTTTCGGGTGATTAATTTCATCTCAAACGCGACTCAAAAATGTTGATGGATGTCCGAGGATGTCCGTGAAAGATCTGGCATTTACCAAATTTTGAAGAACAACCCTGTTGAAAAAATCAGAGCAATTCTTCTCATTTCTTATTTATTTATTTATTTATTTATATTATGCACAAGCTCTCAGTACAATAAATCAAAAAAACAATCTTGAAATATTCTATTGAGCTCAATTAAGAATGACTCTATATACCAATATAATTTCAGATCTTAAACGCTAATCTAACCAATTATATAAGCAATAAAACAAGAGAAAAGTTAAATAAACAATGTATGAAAAACAATTATGAAATAACAACAATAAGCAAAGTATGAAAATAGTTTTTTACATCAGTTTTTAAATCAGCACTCTTCCAAACATCGCATTCTTAATAATACTTGAATTCGCATTGAATATATCAATACTTGTGCGGTTCGTTAGCTCGTTACAGGACCTACTCGCTCGTAAAATTAAGGAGTTCCCTTGCGATCTCGTATGGTGTCTCGGAATTGAGAAAGGATGCGACTGTCATGTTGAATACTTAGGAATCCTGATGCTAATCTTTTCCAGTAGATATGGACAGTTGATTTTGCCAGAGATTAATTTTATCTTATGTACTTCGTAGAGCAGTGGCGGCCTCTATAATAATAACGCATAATATATATTAATCCGTCCATCTACTCGGCCAACGTCTCCTCGTCTCTGCCCTGCACTACCAGTCTATAAAACATATATAAATATATTTTCTATTTTTTTAATAATTTTAATTAATAATCCAATTGCTATAACAAAACCCAACACATACCTACATATACAGTATTCATGGATATATTATGACCGCATAACTAGAAGATTAGGAGACTTAATATCTGATCTATAATCAGAAATAATAAATTAATAATCCAATTGCTATAACGAAATCAAACACATACCTGCATAAACAATATACATAGATATATTATGATCGCATAACTAGAAAATTCGTACACTTAATACCTGATCTATAATCTTCTTCTTCTTCTTCTTCTGCTTCATCTAGGACTGCGTCCTGTCATTGCTCGGAGCCTGTTCCTGGGATACAGATGTCCAGCTATCTCGCCATCTTTTATGCGGTCTTCCTGGGAGTCTGGTACCAGACGGCAGCTTGTTCGCTGCTATGCTCACTACTCTCTCAGTACAAGCTCTCTCCACATGATCTCTCCAGTAACGTCTTCTAGATCTTCCCCATCGGACAATATCCTCGACGTCACAGGTCCTTCGTATTTCGGAATTCCTCACTCGGTCTCGGATTGTCAGTCCCGCAATGGGTCGGAGAGTCTTCATCTCAGTTGTTCTTAGGAGATTTTTTGTTCTGGCAGTGTCAGCCCTTGTCTCGATACCGTACGTCATGATTGGGCGGACACAGGTCTTGTATATCTTCACTTTGCTCTCCTTGAGCATATGTTCGTTTCTCCAGACAGCATTTCTCAAGCATCCAGCAATAGTTGCGGCTTTGTTTGCTTGCTCTCTTACTTCTTCGTAGAGGTCGTTACTGCTGGATATCTCGACACCCAAGTACTTGAAGCTCGTTACTTGCTCTATTATTTTATCGTCAATTGCAAGCTCGCATGGTATTGGCAGTTTCGATGTTACCATGCTCTTAGTCTTAGCTACGGAGATTTTCATGTTGAATCTTTGTGAAGATATATGGAATTTGTGCAGAAGTTTTTGAAGATCGTCTTCGGAGTTGGCTATTAATACCGCATCATCAGCATAGCATATTATATCTATCTGTTTGTCTCCCATGTTGTAGCCTAGATTCATTGTCAAACAATGAAACAATGATCTATAATCAGAAATAATAATTATTCGTGATGAACTTCAAGCTAATAATCCATTTCAATTTCATGACATTTTGTTTTCAAAATACTCAAAGGCTAAATATCATATAAATTCGATGACCATGATACCTTAGAAGAAGAAAAGGCAGAGTAAGTCTATTCAAGACTAAATCTCACAAAATAGTGGCGTACCTCGGCGGTGTTCTCAATGAAGACGTTTGGCGAACTGCCAGCTGATGTTACCTTTCTAAAAAATATTAAAATTTGAGATGAATTTTACAAGAAATATGTAGATTAATTTTTTTTGTATTTTAGTTATAACATATATTTTTTAAACTCGAAATCTATTATTGTTTGCATTGTGCGTGACCTTTCGAACAGTCAATAAGATCTAAAAAATATCTTCACACTTTGCATTTTTTTTTAAATTATTTTTGGCTCAGCTTATTTTGTAAAGAATTCGACAATCATGAAAGTAATTTATATTGAATATTTAAAAATCATTCGATTTGATACAAGTCAAATAAAATGATAAATGAAAAATATTATTTGGAGTTTGGGTCGTTTTATTTGGCTAGTATTGTATTTAATTCAATGGTAATTTACATACAATGAAATCAATACCCATAATTAATATTTAAAACTAATACATTTGAACGAAACACGAAAAACGTGAATTATATGCGCAAAACATCTCTATTTTAAGAATGAAAACAATCGTAAAGAGAAAAATCAATATTGTGATTATCTTTTTGCTGAACATTTTTTCCATCAACATGTAAATGTCATCTCATTGTTACCACAATTCTCACCCCATCATAGCTAGTTTTAATAGGGTAATTTCACTTTTATTAATAGAAAAATCTTAACTCTGGTTTAGAAAATACGTTTATGAAAAAGATTTTTTTTTAATATCTATATTAACATTAAAAAACGATTTTGAAATTTTAGGCATGAGTTTTTGTGTCATCTGACGTATAACACGTAACAGAAAATTCTCGTATTTAGACGTTCATTCGTTTTTTTACAAAACAAGCCGGCTTCTTGTAAGTGTGTCCATAATTTCAGAGAAAAAGTTTTGTAGATATTATATGGTACCGAAATGTTGAAATTCATAAAAAGGGATAAGGGGAAATGTCACCTATGTTACCCGGCGAGTACTAAAAAATAAATTAGTGTATATTATAGATATCTCACAGAGACGAAACTGTATTAATTATGGGAAAGTAGGTATAGAAGTCATTTGGGTGTAACAGGACTTATGACCTGTCTTTTGGTTGGCTTAAGTGATCACTTTACACAATTGTAACATTCGCCATTTCCACCCATGATAGAATATACCATGCTTATTCATTTTTTTGGAAGTTGTATATATGTTCAAATTGCGTGAAGCTTTCATATATGAGTTGTAAGCGCCTTTTCCATGCGGCCTGTACAAAGCCAGTGTAATGCAAGTATTCGGATGAATTTCATTACACATAATAAAAGTATATTGCTCCCAAAATTCCGTAAAATCAATTGTAGATTTTCTCATTAGCGACATCTGTGGGGATTTAGGGGAATGAAAATGGCTTTGTACAGGCCGCATGGAAAAGGCGCTTACAACTCATATATGAAAGCTTCACGCAATTTGAACATATATACAACTTCCAAAAAAATGAATAAGCATGGTATATTCTATCATGGGTGGAAATGGCGAATGTTACAATTGTGTAAAGTGATCACTTAAGCCAACCAAAAGACAGGTCATAAGTCCTGTTACACCCAAATGACTTCAATACCTACTTTCCCATAATTAATACAGTTTCGTCTCTGTGAGATATCTATAATATACACTAATTGATTAATAATGTCTCTGTGACATAAATCCAGCACTGTTCTGAAAGATTTGAACAAACTCAAAATATTCTGAACTAAAAAATAAGTTTCCAAATTTTGAGACCGATCAGGCGAACGGAACAGATTTTCATTGAAAATATATCAGGAGGAGTTATGTTTTCCGCCTTGTCCTAAACCATAAGTGTGCGAAATTTGAGTCGAATCGGACAAACGGTGTAGATTTGTGTAGAGAACAGACAGACCGACAGACAGACACGATATATTTAAACCTGATGAGGGAATATTCTTTTTCAGGGGACCATTGGCCCCAAAACGTGCTAATTTTATACAAAGTTTTTTCTTTTTATTGCTAACTAGCTGTTCGTACCCGGCGTTGCACGGATTAAGGCTTAAGTTGAAAATAAATTTGTGGGGGGAAACAAAGGTTTCATTGTTTTGCAAAGCATCTTATTAAAACAATGTTTCCATTTGATGAAGGCTGGGATAAATAGGATATTTTTCCATATAATATTTATTCCATCGGGAATATGTACGCAAAAATAATAAAAATGGTAAAGCGGTGTAGATTTGTACTCAAAATATATCTGGGGGAGGGAATGGGTTAGTGCAGGAAGAGGAAATGACACCTATATTACCCGACTGGTCCTGATGAATAAGTATACAAAATTTGAGCAGATAACAACGAAGGATGGAAGGGTATAGAAGAGGCCTATATCCAGCAGTGGAGAGATGAAGACTGAGGAAGAAGAAAAATGTTCACGTATTTTACAGTGTCACATTATTTTGATTACTATTGAAATTTGTATGTGTTTATTTACATATTTATCTTTTTTAATAGTATAATAATTATCAAGGATCAAGTTTAGTTGCCTTGCGGATGAGTAATCCTGAAAGGTTGTTAATGGCAGCAAAACTTTTGTCGGTAACCAACGACTTATAATAATTTCATTATTTAATCTGGAAACTCTAGCTGTAGCATTTTATCTTAAAACGCGAGTACTATATTAATCTTGAATATTATGTTTTAAAAGATTTATAATCGTACACTAAAAATCAAAACTGTCGTTTATTAACTTCTACCGATCAGCGCCCGGTGTCAAAAATATACTCTTGTTTGCACTTCACAGATCCTTGTTTGGTATTTAAAGGCTCGCAATATTGCCTAACATCTTACATTGTACCTACTATCCGATCTGAACTACTTGAATAGATGAAAATTTAGTTGAGAATAAAAAAAACGAGCGAGCCTTACAGTAGTCGCATATGATGTGTAACATTTGACATCTCACAATTAAACATATTAATAGAGCAACACTTATCAATGCTGTCTATATTTTTATTTTTAATTGTAAATCTCACAATTAAAAATATCAATTGTGTGCATTTAAACAAAATTTTAAAAAGGTAATACCTATATATTAGGTCCTTACATATGAAATTGACGTTTAGTATGGGAGGAACATAAAGTCGATTTTTTTTTATTATAATATATTTATTTAATCAAAGTATGTACCATTGCTATCTATGCACTTTTGCCATCTCATAGGTAGTTCATCGATCCCTTTACTAAAAAAACCATTCGGACGGGAATCAATAAAATCTCTGAAGGCGGTTTGGACTGCCCCATCGGAGTTGAATTTTTTCCTTTGCAAGAAGTTATCCAAATTTCGAAAAAAATGGTAATCTGTTGGGGCAAGGTCCGGAGAGTACGGTGGATGTCTTAGACATTCCAATTGAAGCTCCTCTAATTTGGTAGCCGTCTGTTGTGCAGTGTGTGGTCTAGCGTTATCATGAAGCAGCAGTGGCCTAGAGCGATTAACCAGCCTCGGTTGTTTATCAGCTAGCTTTTCCATCATGGTTTGCAGTTGCTGACAATAGACATCTGCCGTAATCGTCTGGCCAGATTTAAGAAAGCTGTAGTGAACGACACCAGCACTAGTCCACCAAACGCTCACAAGTAACTCGCGTTTGTTGAATTGCTTCACTCAATTCGTGAGGTACCCACCTTTCAAGCTTTTTCACCTTACCAATTTGCTTCAAGTGGATTAAAACAGTTTTATCACTAACACCGCAGCCTGCAGCTAACTCGGATGTGGTTTGCGATGGATCCGCTTCCACAATAGCCTTCAATTCTTCATTATCAACTTGGTCTCCGGCCGTCCACGGGGCTTGTTCTGCAGGTCGAAATTTCCAGAACGAAAACGTTGGAACCAAAAACGCACTGTGTTTTCTTTTGCGGCACCGTCGCCATACACATCATTAATCCTTCGAGCCGTTTCTGCAGCATTGGTGCCACGGTGGAACTCGTACTTGTAAATAACGCGATATTTCAAGTTTTTCATTTTGTAAACTGAGTGACGTAAAGAAAAAAACAATTGAGGAAAAAACAAATGAATTATAATTTTCAAAACACAAATACATGAGTAAATAGCTGTATAAATTTGGATTTGGAATTCCTAACCAAAGAGAAGATATTTGAGATCAAATTTGCCAGTACGGCAAAACGCCTATTTCATATGTAAGGACCTAATATTTATTAATTAGTAAATACAAGTAAATAAAATGTATGTGCATTTATTTGTTATTGAATTTTGCCGCACTAGGTAGGAACCGTATCTGTACATACTCATTTTGTTTAGAAATATGTTTGGTCAATTATATGTTTTTATTTATTTTCAAAGATGGCGGTAGTGTGTTGCCATACATATTGCATGAAAACTTTTAATAAATATTTTGAAATTATCACATATATTACATAAAATTTGGGAATGTAAATCATTAACAGTAGTAATTGTTTACATTATTGTAAAAAAAAAATATGTATTTATTGGATAGTTTCGAAGATATGAGCCAAAATATACCAGAGTTACAACATCCACACGCTTGACACCAGCCTCGAAACATATATACAAAATCAGAAGCATTGGCTGTAGGGTGCGTCTTTTTCGCTATGATGGCACTCGATGGACATTGATTTGTTTATAAACGATGATTTTTTCCATCGCGCGTGCTCCGCGCGCGCTCATTGGTTAAATGAAATTGCTAGCTTACTTACTTACCATCAAGCCGTTTCCCCGTGGGGATAGGGAGAGAAGATAGAGCGCCACACTCTTCTGTCCTGACATACAACATGCCTCATCCACATTCATACATCTTCGCATGCAAGCTCGCCGGTTGTTAACGGGACCATCTTCCAGTATCTGGTTAATCTGCTCACGCCAAGTCTTCCGCGGTCGCCCTCTCTTTCTAGCGCCATCAACACTTGCATTATATATCTTTCTTACCATTCTTTCCTCATTCATTCGCTCAATATGCCCAAACCATCTGAGCGACCCTTTTTTAATTCTATTTATTATGCTAAGATCAGCTTCACATTCGTTCTTAATATCTGCATACTTTATTCTATCATAAATTTGCTACACGTACATCGGAGGGATCTCATCTCCACTGCATTTAATCTACTTTTGTTCCTCTTCGCTTCCATACATCAGTGTTGGTACGAGAATACCATTATGCACCGCTAGTTTTGCCTCGGTATATTGCGCCCGTCTTATTTCCTGTCACGCATTTCCGTCCTTTTTCACAAAATCACTGCCACATACTGCAGGAAAGCGAGAGAAAAGATGTTACACATCAAAAAATAAAATGCATAAGCATTTCATGAAAATGGGTGCGTTCGCGAATGTTTGAAGCGCTTCGAGGTTAGTTACTACGTGCGCCATTATTTAATGTTTATAGACCGCGCTCAGCATCTTGCCTTATTGTCTTTAAAACTAATTATAACTCTGACAGCACTCTTCTAGGGCTGCCGAAGTTTTTTCAATATAAAAGTTGTTACCCGATCAGTCACATTGAGTTAGAAAATCTAGAAAAGGTGCAGAATTTTAGGGGCGGGCTTATACAACCTCCGACACCTCTCGTCCAGGAATGTTGCGCCCAATCACAATCAACACGAGAGTGCGAGACAAGGTAGAAATGTCAAAACTATTTATTTTGAGATATAAGAAAATATGTACAGCTGTGTTTGTTGAATTGAAAGAAAATATGTACAGATTGAATATACCATTTTTTTCCATTTATTTATTAACTAGCTGTGCTGATTTTTAGAACACTGTTCGGATCGTCGTAGAACTTTCGTGAACCTTCTAGAACATTCTCCTTCCAGAACTTTCAAGAAATTCTAATGTACAGGAACATTCTAGACACACCGACACATTCCGCCACTCAGTTTAGAGCCTTATAGAATTTTCGGGAATTTTCTAGAACCTTCTCCTTCCAGAACTTTCTAGAGCAGGTTTATTCGGAACCTTCTAGACTCGCCGACACAGTCGGTGCGTATTTTGAAACAATCTGAAGCATTTACAGCCTTCCCATAACAACAATGTGCTAGAAAGCACATTTTCATCACCCACTCCCACCCACGCACAGTCACCCCCACCAAACTCAGATATTTTCGACGTGACACCAAGGGCTATACACCACTATAACCATTGGTTGGTGGTTGTGGCTGGTTGTGGAGAAAACTTAGCGGTTAGGGAAACACATCTTTCGTTTCTTTATATATATATATATATATATATAAAAATTGTGTACGAAATTTTTATTTTTACTCTGTTTTCGTCCATTGTTGAATACAGATCTTCCTCATCGCTCACCATCCACTAGGAGTAAAAAGATGACGTAATACTGGCACAGGATACTTCCGGGCAGTACCATCACAGCGTGGAAAATCATTTAAAATATTATTATTTTTCCTAAAATGTTTTTGTATAATTTAAAATGACCTATTTATTACGCATAAGTGAAAAAAAGTTTATTAAAGGAAACACATTCTTATTGTAAAGTTGCAATTTCAGAACAAAGTTCTGTGAATTTTTAAACAATTTTTATTAATCAATTAGAAAAGACAAAAAATCAAATTAACGAAAAAATATTTTAAGTGTCACCGGGACTCGAACCACGGGAATGGCGCGTTATCCAATTTCGCCATGACAGTCTGGTAAGTTAACAAAAAATTTTCGATCTTATATGTGCGCGTCATTCACGGATAGAATTGGAGGTCCGTGGTTCGAGTCCCGGTGACAGTTAAAATATTTTTTCGTTAATTTGATTTTTTCTGTATGTCTTTTCTAATTGATTAATAAAAATTGGAAAAAGTTTAATTTTATTGTTCTATATCTATAAATATTGGCGTTTAGTATATTCATTTTTACTCCCTTTATATTAACTCGTGGCGTCTGCTTGCTGCCGTCAACAAAAACTTTGGATCGATTTTTGACCCTTTTCCCGTGATCCAATCGAGCTGAAACTTGGCAAGTAGACTCGTGGCGACGATCAAGAAGATCTATCAAATTTTCGTTAAAAAAAATTAATAATTATAGTATAAATTCGGATTTTTAGAAATTTTATTGTTTTTTTCAAATTGGAATCATTCGAAAAGTTTGATTACGGCGGCCCGATAACGTCGCGGAATATTTTCTAAATTTGAATTACTGCGTCGGTATGCATAATAGGTACTTCACTACTGTAACGATATTGGCCTATTCAAATAGACATTGCTGAAAAATTATACGAAAATATCTATCTGCTAAAGTTTATAATAAAGAGAAGCTTCACAAACCGTTAAATACTCTATAATTAAATATTTGCCGGATAAGTAGATGCGGACGAGCTTTATTATTTCTGCACGCGGGCGTGTAAAGCAGGCTTTATGTTATTTTGTTTAACGAGATGTCCAATCACAGACGCGGGCGTTAGCACCGAATCTGACCAATGAAACGCGTCCTTAGAGTTAGACTTTGACTTTTACACGCGAGTTGGAATCAAAGATGGCGCGAGATAGGGACTATTTTTAGGCGTTACAAATTAGAAAGGGGCACTTGAGTTTTCAGCTTGAAGGTCGGCGGAGGCTTTGTCGAGGAGAGTCAGTAAGGAAGATAATTTGGCTGGATCGAGGAAAAAGCCAGAGGTTGATAATAATTCAAAGAGAATTGGAACAGTGAACAGCTAAGCATTTTCAATATTATTTATTTCTATTGCCTTTTTCGTGTATTCAATTTAGAACTTTCTGGATCGTAACAATTATTGATACATGTTGTGGATTGTTTTGTTACGTATTTTGGGCCTAGGGATAATTATTACTATACGCGCTTCGGATTTAATGTACAAGAAATCGTACTGTTGCTACGGTGATAATTCCAGCGGGGGAATTATTGCATAACGCTGATGAAATATGTAATTCTGTCGCTGTTCATATGAAAAATCATTTAAATTTGATATTCATATATTACCAAAGATATAAAGGCTTTAAAATGGAATACTTTACTGACGAAGGGTGTTTCGTGTTTGTTCGTGGGTTTTAAAATTCAGTATAATTATGTATATTCAATGTCGCGAGGTTCGGAATGTGCGAGAGGTTCTTCAGGGCGGATGTATTCTTATGCTAACGAATGCTTTGTTATCTATACTGGCGATTGAATACGCGGATTTCTATATGATTTGTGTAGATCGTGCGAGGAGTTTCTTACTAATAATATATTTTAAAAATGCTTCTGGATTTTATATTTGTTTTATTAAAACATGATTGTGTGGTTTATTTGAACTCGTTACATGTTTTTATTGCGTCATTGGGCAACCGTTCTAAACACAATTTGTTCCTATCAAGTTCTTATAAAACGTATTTCGAATTGTACATGTTGTATAGAGATAGTTAATTTAGATGCGGCCGGTCTTCAGCTGGGGAACACATTTATGGTTTCTATTGCGGTTAATTATTTTATTATCGGCCTGTATTCGAAGGCGCTGTGTTGTTTCAATTAATACGAGAATTTAATTATGTGTTTTGATATCACGATTGTAAGCGTGATATAAATTCAAATCGTACGAGGAATTTCCTACAAACAATATATTTTAAAAATGCATCTGGATTTTATATTTATTTTATTAAAACATGAATGTGTGGTTTATTTGAACTCGTTACATGTTTGTATTGCGTATCATTAGGCAATCGTTGAAAACACGATTTGTTCCTATCAAGTTCTTATAAAGACGTGTTTCGAATTGTATATATTCCTTAATTGCGATAGTTATTCATATGACATTGTTTTTATTCATTCAATATTAGATATTTGAAATGTTTTTTTTACAACATATTCCATTATTGTGGGTCGTTTACGGTTAGATCAGATCAACCTTCGGTCTTCCGTAGCCGTGATAGTTTTCATATGACATTGTTTTATTCATTCAATATTAGATATTTGAAATGCTTTCTACAACATTTTCCATTATTGTGGGCAGTTCGCGGTTTGTTCAGGGGTAGTTAACCTTCGGTCTTCCGTGATCACGTTATTTACTTATATGACAGATTGTTTTGCTTTGTTCGTTTAATATAAGTAATGTCATATTTTTATGAGTTACCGTAATTATTTATCTATATGATTTTATTATTGAGAGTGATGCAACGAATACTACTTTCATGAATACGAATATCAGGCCTACTATTCGGTGAATACGAATGCGAATATTTCCACCAAGGTGGGGGAACTTGAACATACTTGTAAATATAATAACCTTGATGCAACGAATACTACCTTCATGAATACGAATATCAGGCCTACTATTCGGTGAATACGAATGCGAATATTTCCACCAAGGTGGGGGAGAACGCAAGCATACTTGTAATTGTATTGTTTATGTCTGCTTGTGATATCACTATACGGCGTAGATGAACTAGTTTGAAAGGGTTTATGTCCTGTATGTGCTTGGCGTAGAGGGAATAGTCTTCTCGTTTCTAGGATTCTATACAGGTTTACAGGTGCTGATATTGAAATATATATACAAGGAAAACACTATTTTGGGAACCATTAACTGGATGGCAGATATTGAAGCACACATACACACAAGGAGGACGTTATGTTAAATACATGACTGGAAAGTTGTTATTGGAAAACACAGGCGTCCAGTCGGCGGGACGCAAGCATATTTGTAATTATATTGGTCATGTCTGCATGTGATATCATTGTACGGCGTAGATGAACTAGTTTTAAGGGGTTTATGTCCTGTATGTGCTCAGCGTAGAGGGATTAGTTTTCTTGTTTCTAGGATCTAATACAGTTTTACAGGTGCTGATATTGAAATATATATGTGTATATATATATATATATACAAGGAAAACACTATTTTGGGAATCACTAACTGGATGATAGATATTGCAGCACACATACACACAAGGAGGACGTTATGTTAAATACATGACTGGAAAGTTGTTATTGGAATACACAGGCGCCACTAGAAGATATGGGCAGTTTGCAGAGAACTTCAACTTCTGTCAGTTAAGGACCTTTTACTATTACTATTCTTTCGCCTTTTTGCATAACCGTGGATGAACTAGATTGAAGGGGTTTATGTTCTGTATGTGCTCGGCGTAGAGG